>JAJAGP010003457.1:0-73346 GCA_025084515.1 Ancistrus triradiatus
CTCCCGAGTGGGATGGACACCGTCCCATCCTAAAAGGCCAGGCTTACCCTCAAAGGCTGTCCAGTTGTCTATAAAGCCCACGTTGTTTTCAGAGCACCACTTGGACAGCCAGCAGTTCAGCGACCATAACCTGCTGTAGGCTTGGTGTAAACTTATAGGTACAGTCATATAACACTACAATATAAGCTCATAGAAAATAACTGATTTGTTACTGTGGCAGTTTTAAATGTAAATTTTCCCTGAGTTTTATAATTGTGATTGAACAGTGTTGTGTAGAAGTTATTATGGATAAACCTGACTCTATTGTTAATCTTTATTGTCTTTTATATTAGTTATCTCCAGATCTGTAAAACAAACACCAGTTAAACTGCTTATCTCTGTTAGCTTATCAAAGAAGACGCTATTTATTATTAAGTCATTCCTTTTGTTCTTGAAGGCTGCAGTGGCAGTGTGGTCATTAATAATGGGTTTATATCGTGTAAACTTATAGGTACAGTTTTAGGGGAATGTGCCCTCCTCAAAGTTTGAAGAGGGTTAAAATGCCCCCCAATATGTCCTGCTCACAGCATCCTTGTGATTTCATTTTTAACAGTATTTTATGTTTTCTCTTGGCTTTTAGATTTGGCGGAACTTATTATTAGTATTATTATTATTTTTTTATTATTATTATTTTTAAACAGTTATGGTTGGGTCTACAGCATGTCCTTACTTGTAATGTACATACCACTATCATGTTTTATCCTGGTCTACTGCACTGAGACCAGCATAAAAATAACTGAGTCATACACTAAGGCTCTGCACTGACCAACTTTTACTGACTTCTATATCTCAACATACTTCAATACAGTGGAGCATCATATCCACGCTAAAAGCACATATATTAGTTTCTCTTGTTACAATGATAACAACATAACATCTCATAGTAATGACAGGATATCGTACAACTGTATTTCAGCTACTGTACACTATATAGACAAAAGTTTGTGGATATCCAAAAAATTACATCCAGAACATGGGTATTAAGTATGGAGTTTGCTCCATCTGTTGCTGCCACATAGGCCTGTGTTCTTCTGCTTTCTATTAGATTTTGGAACATGACAAGTTCTCTGCAAGCCAGCCAGGTTCTCAATCAAAGTTGGTAAACCAATTCTCTTTGGACTTTGTCCACAGTCATGCCTTTGTAATGTGTGCAGCATGTGGTTTTGTTTTGTCTTGGTGATAAATGCATGGATATCCCTGATAAAGATGTCGTCTTGAAGGCAGGTTATGTTGCTCTAAAATCTCAGTGTACTTTTCTGCGTTAATGCTGCATCACAGAAGTGTAAATGACCTTTACCAAGGGCCCTGACCGGACCCCATACCATACCATGCCAGAGCCTGGCTTTTGGACGTGTTCCTCATAACAGTCT
Source organism: Ancistrus triradiatus (assembly GCA_025084515.1). NCBI lineage: Eukaryota > Metazoa > Chordata > Actinopteri > Siluriformes > Loricariidae > Ancistrus > Ancistrus triradiatus. Next base: position 1,410 of record JAJAGP010003457.1, read on the forward strand.
GGATGGTCCTTTATGTCTTTTGTCCATAAAAGGATCTGTTATACTGATGGGTCTGAGCACAATCCCCATTCCCACTGTGTGATGGTCCATCCCCGTTGCCTCCGAGCCCAGAGAAGTCGACGCCACTTCTGGACATGGTTATAACATAAGGCTTCTTTTTTTAGCACAGTAACGTTTTAAGTGGCATTTGTGAATGTAACTCTGTATTGTAGTGCTTGATGGAAATCCCTTAAAATATTTATTTTAGAAACATTGCTTTAAACATTTCAATAACTGTCTCACACATATGTTAACAAAATGGAGATCCTCTGCCCATCTTTACTCCTCAAAGACTCAGCTTTTCCTGGATGCTGCTTTTGTACCAAATCAGAATTATAATCACCGGTTGACATCACCTGTTTGAAATCATTATTATTTAGTTTTTAGTAGTCCCTCCATCATTCTGCACTGTGCTCTTGGGAACCTTCAGTGCAGCAGAATGTTTTTGTATCTTTCTTCATGTCTGTGGCTCTGCACAATCCTGTCTCTGAGCTCTACAGGCAGTTCTTTCCTCCTCATGGTTTGGTTTTTGATCCATGGATTCATTATTAGCTGTGAGACCTTATATAGACAGGAGTGTGTCTTTATAAATCGTGTTCAGTCAACCTAATGTACTACAGGTGGATTCAATCAAGGTGTACAAACATCTGACTGTGGTAGCCTAGTGGGTAAAGTACTGGACTATGGACCAGAAGGTCTAGGGTTCAAATCCCACCTCTGCTAAGCTGCCATTGTTGGGTCCTTGAGCAAGACCCTTAACCCAGAACTGCTTGGATTGTAAGACTGGATCAACTGTAAGTCGCTCTGGATAAGGGCGTCTGCTAAATGCTGTAAATGTAATGTAAAATCTGATGATGATCAAGAGAAATGGGAGGAGCTAAATTTCAAGTGTTATAGCAAAGGGTCTGAATACTTATGTCCATGTGAAATTGTAGTTTTTCCTTTTTAATAAATTTGCAAAAATTCCTAAAATTCCGCTTTTACCTTAATATGGGATATTGAGTGCAGATTGATATAAAAATGTCCTTCTCCTCAGGTCTGTCCATCTCTTCAGACCATTTGTCCACTGTTATTCCACCCAGTAAATCAAATTCATCTGATTGCTATACATGTGTGGGAACAGATTAAACTGTATCTAATAGTGTAATGGTTTTATGGAATTTCAAACAAACCTAGTGCTTTAATACAACTTTGTTGTGAGGCAGTAACTGATGTGTGTATATTGGTGATTTTCCAATGGGTTGGACATTTGAATGTTATTTGATTAAACTTAAAGCAAACTTAAATTAAACTTGTTTTCTTTGTCTTTAGCCAGTTATTGTTGCAGTAACCAGGGGGATTAACTAAAGGTGAACACACACCTGGGATGAGAGATGTTTAGAAAAAGACACAGGGAAAAAGCAGTTAGAGAGCTGGAATTCTGTCCATGTGCCACAAATAGACCAGGAGAACCAATCAGAAAATTCTCTGCTCATAAGATATAAACATTATATTAATCTCTAAAATGTTCTGCTTGATGTTATAAGTCATTTTCCTTCATATTAATCAGTCATGGCTGTGATACCACAATCCACCACAGGGAGACAAAACTTTTGCATAACATACAGATTAAAACATTGGATCAGAATCTCCATGCAGAATGGAAATGGTGTTTGATGTAGAGTGGTGTTTGTGGCTCCAAATTTGTATTATTGCACATTATTTGGAGTCATCTGTGTCAAAACCAAAAGTGCACAATAAAATAACAGTATAAACCATAGCTGTGTTTCAAATCACACACTCATACGCTGTTCTAGATTAGATCTGATTATACTGTGTGCTGTACCAGATGCATTGTTAAATCATTTCCTTAATGTTTAACTGTAACCGACCTAGAATTGTGTTCTACTCTTAAACATTTATTACAGGGATCTAGCTCCAGTTAATCAGAACATGTTATTATTATATCCTGAACTGTGTGTTTGCAGATCTTCTGTACACAGAGACGATCATGATGATCATCAAGATTACCCTTCTTTATATTTTATGGGTTTCCATCTATATTGGTAAGTAGCTATTTTTATAAACTAGATAAAACATAAACATCTTAACATACACTATATGGCCAAATGTTTGTGGACACCTCTTCTAATTATTGAGCTATGCTAGTCAACAAATAAAACTTACATTTCTGGATTCTCCATAGATAAAAAGTAGAGGTAGAATGGATTGTACTGATACCCCAGTAACTCTCAATATCCACATATACACATTTATAGGTTTGTGCTTCCAACAAGTCAGTTATCACCAAACTGGTTTCCCTCGGCCTTCCACCTCTCACTTGATGCCTGGATTAAGGACTTTCTCACCAACCGCCCCCAGACTGTGAGACTTGGCCCTCACCTCTCCTCCACTCGCACGCTGAGCACCGGCTCTCCACAGGGCTGTGTGCTAAGCCCCCTGCTATACTGTCTCTACACCCATGACTGCAGTCTGGCCCACGACAACAACCTTATTGTCAAGTATGCTGACGACACCACAGTGGTCAGGCTCATCTGAAAGGGTGACGAGGCAGCCTACAGACAGGAGATCCTGATGCTCGAAGCCTGGTGTTCTGAGTATAACCTGGCCCTGAACACCAGGAAAACAAAGGAAATCATTGTCGACTTCAGGAAGCACAGCACAGACCTAGCCCCTGTGTACATAAACGGCGAGTGTGTGGAGAGGGTCCACACCTTCCAGTTTCTTGGCGTCCTGTTCTCTTCTGCTATCTCCTGGACAGAGAACACCACAACGGTCATCAAGAAGGCTCCACAACGGGTTACACTTCCTGAGAGTCCTTAGGAAATACGACCTAGACTCCAACCTGCTGCTGACCTTCTACCGCTCGTCCATCGAGAGCCTGCTGACATACTGTATTACAGCATGGTATGGCAGCTGCACAGTGGAAGACAGGAAGAGGCTTCAGAGAGTGGTAAAGTCAGCACAGGAGATCATCGGCCGCCCTCTCCCCTCCCTGATGGACATTTACACCTCACGCTGCATCAGCAAAGCACATACCATCATCAAGGACTACTCCCACCCTGACTTCGGACTGTTTGATTTGTTGCCCTCAGGGAAGCGCTACAGGTGCATCAGAACAAGAACCAACAGACTTAAGAACAGTTTTTTCAAGAAAGCCATAACCACACTCAATTCATACATGCACTGATCTTTCGTCCAATCTCCACACATCATCTACATCCTTTAGTAACATACACATTCCACTATTATGCAACATTTCTATAATGTGGAATAACACTGCACTCACTATGTGCAATACTGGACTATGTCAATTTAACTGTATATTTACTGTATATTAGTAACTGTATTTTAACAGTATCTATTTATTCCTCTGACTATGCACCGTTTTGCACATTTCTTTCTTTCTGTGTCGTATTTTTCGTATGTGTTGCACTGTAAGAAGTGGCTTTAATCTCATTGTACATAAGTATAGTGACAATAAAGGCATTCTATTCTATTCTATTCTATTAATCAACTTTCTGCTCTGCTGTCCTTAAACAAAGTCCATAGACAATTGGTATATCAACTTTGACAATAGTGTTCTAAAATCTAGTGGAAAGCTCTTTTAGAAGAACAGATGTTGTTGTAGCAAAGGGGTTGGGACAAACTCCATACTAACACATATGTTTTGGATGTAATTTTTTGGTGTCCCACAAGCTTTTGACTATTTAGTGTATGTGCATCATCTAGGTGGTGATCATATTAATGTAGTTTTTATTATTTCCCTTACAGCGCCCCTTCTGGCAGAGACTCAGATATCTGTCACCGTTGGTTCTACAGCTGAACTGAACTGTACATTTAAAAATGTGGAGAGGTACAACCCATATATAGAGTGGCAGTTTAATAAAAAGTCTGTGTTTGAGCGATATGATACCGAGTTCAAAGTAGGTGAGGGATATGAGGGTCGTGTGGACGTTCCTGAAGAAAAGCTGCGTAATGGAGACTGTACCTTGGTGCTGAAGGACGTCAGCCTTAAAGATACAGGAGAATATGAATGCATCTTGAGCTTCCGTCGTGCAAGGAGACCTGCTGGTGTGGAGCCTTTAATCCAGCGTGTTACACTTGTAGTTGAAGGTAAGTGGATCATCAGAGTTAAAGTTAAATGTAGTAAATGTTTAGAAGAGTAACAGTTTGGTTGTACACTAACAGATGTCCATTTAATGATGAAGACACACAGATTTGTGATGTGCTCCTGTGCTTTATTGATGTGCGTTGTCTGTGCTTTATTCAGGTTCTGTAAATGACCTGTATGGAATTAACACTAATGTTCAGTTTTTGATCTGTGGAGTCTCAAGATATGAGATTATAAATTTTAAACCAGTTATTAAGCCAGATCTGAATTTCTACATTAAATCCTTTATCATGTCCCTGCCCTCTCAGTTAAAGTTCTTAAACTAGTTTACTTCAGTAAAAACTCATACCTCTGCTAAACCAGATGGGGGCGTATCTTCAGTATAAAAATAAAAATATGAAGACTTTCATCTTTCATTCCTTTATATACTTTCATACCCACTTCTTCCAATTCAGCATCACAGTGAGCCAGGTCCAACTGGAAGCACAGGGCACAAACCAACCTTAGACATGACACCAGGTCATCAATAGGCTCATGCATGCACACACAGAGACACACTGGGACACTTAATAGACACCAACTGACGTAACTGTCAATCTAATTGTCTTTGAAATGTGGGAGGAAACCAGAGTCTCCACATGAAATACACACAGACACAGGCTGACTTCTGGCCAAGCCTCCATTAACTGTTATTAACTGTTTATTAAACACACGTCAGCTTTCCAAGCACATCGTATTCATAATCCCTCTTCTTATTGGCTGCACTCTGTCTCGAGCCAACGGCCTCTGGTCTGGCATTAACTTCCACCAGAGGGCACCAACCAAAACTGGGTATTTTCCCTACCCTTGAGAGGCAGTAGCACTTCCTGGAGAGAAGCCGAATAGTGTTTATTACATGTGCTAATACATTTGTAAATCTGCTTTGAGACAACGCTGTGTTGTAAAAAGCGCTATATAAATAAATTTGGCTTTGACTTTGACTTTGCTTTCGGTTGAATATTTGGAGCCCCTTTTTCATCCTTTCCTGAGAAACCTGACCAGTTTTATGCTCAGATGTAAGTACAGTTGAAAATGCTAGTAATGGTGTAATGCCTGAATTTGTTGCTTGTTTGTGTGTGTGGACAAGGAGATTTTGATGGGATACTTCAAAATTGGGTTTGCTGTCTCAAAGGACCCGGGAACAAGTACACACGTTTGAAAATGGGACTAACTGTAGCCATTCTTAAATCCTCTCACGAAGACCAGATGGGGAACTAATAACATACAAAGGCTGTGGTGGGCAGCACAAACCAGAATAGAAGACTGTAAACTATTGAACTGAGCTGGATTAGTTGGAGGCTTGTGAGTTGTACATATGTAAATACCGGGTTTGGGTCTGTTACTGGGTCTGTGTTTGGGTTCATTTGTCCAGCTAGATAAATACTTTGGTTTCATTACCTACATTTAAGTGTGGTTTTTTTATTGTTTTCTGCAAGATAGACATAATCTAGGAGGTTGCAGGCAAACCCTTTTTACTTTTATTTCTGAGTGCCCCTTTTCGTTCAAGGGAGGTTACACTATGATTCTTCTGAACATTAAGCAGGGACACTGATCAGCAGTGGACTATGCGCATTTGTTGTTAAAATGATGGCTATGACCTCTGCCATTTCGTCTCTGTGATCATCTAGTTTCTTCAGTTTGTTCACCTTCCTTTCTGACTCCTGCTGTCTTTGAGACTGGACTGTGCACCATTCAGGTCTTTAACTCATCTCTATCTATATCTAACTGTCTGTAAGTTCTGTCAAGCTATTCTGCTCACCATCACACTGTACTGCTCCGGTTCAACCTATAGATCTTAATCTGCGTTCTTTGTTTGATTTTATGATTAAAAGGTAAAGGTTCTATGTGTAATTTATTGCCGCTGTGTCTTCACCTGTGTTTTCTTTTCTCCAAACATAACGCTTTTCTTTTAAACCAAAATATTTTGGTCTTATCCGTCCATAAAACATTCTTCCAATGGCCTTCTGGCTCGTCCACGTGATCTTTAGCAAACTACAGATGAGTAGCAATGTTCTTTTTGGAGAGCAGTGGCTTTCTCCTTGCAACTCTGCTATGCACACCATTGTTGTTCAGTGTTCTTCTGATGGTGGACTCTTGAACATTAACATTAGCCAATGTGAGAGAGGCCTTCAGGTGCTTAGAAGTTACCCTGGGGTCCTTTGTGACCTCGCCAACTATTACACGACTTGCTCTTGGAGTGATCTTTGTTGGTCGACCACTCCTGGGGAGGGTAACAATGGTCTGGAATTTCCTCCATTTGTACGCAATCTGTCTGACTGTGGATTGGTGGAGTCCAAACTCTTTAGAGATGGTTTTGTAACCTTTTCCAGCCTGATGACCTTCAACAACTCTTTTTCTGTGGTACACAGAAATCTCCTTTGTTCGTACCATGATACATTTCCACAAACATGTGTTGTGAAGAGCAGACTTTGATAGATCCCTGTTCTGTAAATAAAAAAGGGTGCCCACTCACACCTGATTGTCATCCCATTTATTGAAAATCACTTGACTCTAAACAAATTCTTTTAGGACTTGTGTGAACATCTGAGAACTTCATTACATCTGTTATTACAAAACAGTAAGAACATGGTCTTGGTTTCTTCCTAATAATGCTTAGGGAGTTTTACCTTGCCACTGTTGCCCTAGACTTGCTCAGTTAGGGTTTTTTGGTCTAGATCTTTGTAAAGGTGCTTTGAAACACTGCTCTGTTGCAGAAACTTTGACTTGACAAACGTGACGCTGCTTAGACAAGGCCATGTATTAGTCGATGAGAAGTTAAGGAGGAATTTAATAAGATAAGCAACCGAGAGACTTAAGGCGTTGGAGAGATCTGCAGCTGAGATGAGAGAAGCTCTGAACAGGACGACTAATTCTGACACTCCACAAAACTGGACTTTATGGAAGAGTGCATACTTTTATAATGAAAAGAAAGTAGCTTTTTATTAATTGAAGGAATGACTGTTTGTTGCTATTATCAAAGATAAAATTAGATTTTCCATCTCTGTATTTAACACAGCTGCTCCAAATCCTTGTTTGACAATGTTTACTTGACCTTAGACTGTGTTGTGTTTGCATGTCATCCCTGTGTGGGTTTACTCCAGGTTTCCTCCCACATTCCAAAGTCTTGCATTAGGTTAATTGGTCACTCTAAATTGACCCACGACTAGTGTGTTGATGTAACCTTGTGGCTGTCATGAATATATCCATTAATAAACAAACAAACAAACATTTATTTTTTTATTTACAGAAATTCCTATTTCAACTAAAGAACTACATGTTCTAAAAGATTCCTCAAGTGAGTGAATGTCATTGTTTGGTTTAGTATAAAACAGATTTAATTGTAATAAATTCAGCAAAAAGCACAGTTGAGTAATTCAGTAGCACTGATTATCTTAGAGTTCATCTGCACTCCAAATATCTGATATTTGAATGAGTGACTGTCCTGTTCTGAGAGATGCTTTACTGATCAGAATAAATTTGTTTCCTTACAGATGATGCAGGAATGAAGCATCCTCACCCTTTGATCATCCTTCTTTCTGCTCTCATGGTTACTGCTTCATTCTTTCTCTAGAAGCACTATGAACATTTACATTTAGTCACTTAGCAGATGCCCTTGACCAGAGCAAAAAAGGGTCTTGCTCAAGGACTCAAAATTGGCTGCTTGGCAGAGGTGGGACTTGAAGAGTAAAAGAAATTATAATCATCATGGTAGACGCTAATGCCAAGACAGGAGGTAACAACAGAGGTTACATGAATGTATGTATGAATGTAAATGGAACAGTGAGCAACTTGTTGTTGGAGGCTGTATTCCTCCATAAGAACATACACAAGGCCCCAGATTGTGCCCCAGAGTAGATTTTTAGACCATATAACGAAATCATTGGACTGATTAACTACAGAAAAAATGCCTCAGAAAAAGCAAAAGGGAAAAAAAAACATTCAGATATATAAATTGACTTTTTATTGAATTAAGTGCATTCAAATCAACATCTTTTATTTTCGAGAGTCCAGTGGTGTTTTGGTCCTGAATAAGTGGCTTGGCAGCAAATTACATGTACTGAAAATGCACTTACCTCGATTACCAGAACAGTCCAGAAGTTTAAGAGGACATGGTTCAATATGAAACTTTAATCTAAAAAGCACAGCAGATCTGCAGATGGATCTACATCTGATTAAGCATGAAGGCTTTGTGCCATTTTCACCTTGCTTAGCCCAAAGGATCAGGATTGTAGCCCAAAGGAAAAGGATTTACATAAATGTATGCTGTCATTTGGATGATAAATGAACGCTGAGAAAATGACTTATCATAAACTGAATTTAGTAATTATCTGTAAATTAGAAAAAGCATGCTTTGTCTAAATGAACAGAAGTATCATTGTCAGTTGGCTTCGATTTCACTGAACCAGTCATTTCTCCTTTTTTACATTGTATTTATTATATTTCTTCCTCAACTACAAACAAGTTCATGAATTCTGCCTTTTACGAAAAAGTGTTTTATGAACGATTTACGTGCAGATTCATTCTGCTCTCATTTCATTAATGAGGTCCAAGATGCATTTCAGTCATCATTTCAACAGTGTTGAAGTCAGAAGTGGGGGTTGTTTTGCATTGTCAAATTTTTTTCGTTTTGTCCATCTTTAAGCCACTATGAGATGGCAAAACTAAGCTATAATTTCTGATGTCTTTTAACCTATGGCGTAAAAATTGCTTCATCCACTGTCCTATGAAAAGGCTCTCTGAAGCTACTTTTGGGTAATGTAGTTTTTGGTGAGAGATCATTGACTGCTAGACATGCCTCTATCACACGTTTTACCCCAGCTGGGTCTGTAGATCCTCCACCTTGATTGCCAATAAATCCGGTGACCTTGCCATGAGGGCAACACGTGTGGCCGCAGGATGTCCTGCACATTTCACAAATTTGTTAGTGTCCCTTGTATCACTACAAGGGGTGCCCGACTGTCGTAGTCGATGGCTCCCCAGATTATCACACCAGCAGCTGGGGCAGTGTGTCGCTCCATAGCAAAGGCAGGATTGAAGCGCTCAACACGAGGGCTCCATACTCAAACTCGACTTCGGATCCCAAACAGAACCTGGATTAAAGGTTGATACGATTCCAGCCCACAGCAGTCCAGGTTTCTCATTCATGACACCACTGCAAACGAAGGTGAGACTAGCTGGCTGTCAATGGCAGGACACGTAATGGGCACTATGACAACAAATTTCCTTCTGCTAAGCCTGGAAATGGTCCGGACAGAGACAGGGGTGTGTAGTGAAGGTGCCCCGTGTGTCTGCATGGTGAATAACAAAACTGTAGGAGCTGCTCGTGCTTGTCGGCAAAAGCCATTCTGCTTCTCTCAGTCCAACAATGTTTGTCTACAGAATGTTTGTCAACTAGGCAAACATCTTCAAGTGCATCATAGAGACATGTCTAGCAGCAACGATCTCACACCAAGAGGTCCACTACCCAAAAGTAAGAGCCTAAGTAAGAGCCTTTTTATAGACAGCAAAGGAAGCAATTTTACGCCTTCGTGTGGCAAGACCCACCATTTAATCACATGATTACACCTGTAATCATTTACATCTGCCTATGATGTAATTGCATGCCGAGTTTTACAGCAATCCCACATTTCTATCTGGGTTCATTACTGGATTGTGTCTCTTACTGCTCTTCCATCTCGTGCATCAGCGATGTGGTCAGGATTTATATCAGGATTGGTCACTGGATGAGTGGGACATTGTCTGATCCAGTCATTGAGATCCCCAATGGTCATCTCTGCCCTGGCTCATGTCCTGCAGTGAGCCAAGTTATAATATTGCTGTGGGTCAGGCTCAGGATCAGGGCAAGGGGTCAGCAAATATGGCTGGCAGGGGAACCTTCTGTCTGTAATTACCAAACTCTCCTATGATAGATAATACAAGGATACAGTTTAAATTATCAGTGGCAAACAGAACTAAATATTGATTATGAGAGGATATGGTTATATGTACTGTATGTATTCACCATGGGTAAATCTAGCACTCACTGTACACTCTACAAGTCATGCACAGCCACTTTGCTTCCATGTTGCTGATGATGTGGGCTGTATCACATATGATCTTCACACTGCAGAACAGTAATTAACTGCAGTGGCTGTATTGTGATTTGTATTTCATTTGTAATGCAAAATTGCTATTATTTAGGTCTACATGCACATTAATGTTGTGGAAAACTTTCTGCATTCCATGATCTCCTGCATTTAGCAAAGAGTGCCATATACTGTATGCAGCCAATCACACTTGGAAACCCTAAAATCATATTAACTGATTAAAGTCTCAAAGCTTCATACCAAATAAATTACTTGTTGCTTAGACTGATACCTGAAATTCTGTGGGATCCTTCTTTGATCAGGTTTGTGGCTCTGTGACTTGGGAACACAAAGAATTTGCTCCAAACTCAGGGCGTGTCCACGGAGTGTCATATGAGCGATTGACAGCGGAGAAGATTGTTCATAGAAATGATGGACTGTGCTGAGAAACACTAAGGCTCACACAGATAATCATCAGGGAACAAGGAAACGTTAAAGCAGGGTCTGATCAGCCTCTCCCAATGGAGATTTCTCCGTAGTGTTTGTGCTTCGATGTGAGAAACTCAGGGTAGTTGAAGTAAACATGCTAGCGAGCAGCTTAGCTTCACGTAGTAGCTTAGCTGACTCCAAGTTACGCTGGATACTCAGTCAGCAGAAGAGGTTCTAATGGATTTTTATTTTCTTGTATGCAAATCCTGCATCTTTGTACAACTTTGTTGAGTTGCTGACTCAAACCCGGCCACCACACAGACTGCCATGCCTTGCCACTCCTTGATGTCCCCCATGAAGCTTTTCCATAACATCGTTACAGAGTGCAGAAGGTACAGAATGAATTTCAAAAGGTAAAGTTAGTTGTATAGGACTTAAAACAGTGAATTGTGACATCAGGACACTCATAGATTCTCCAAGATCTTTCACATTTGAACTAAACCTGTTTCATTTTCAAATTGAGACTAAATTACAGCACTACACCTAACATCTTCTGTCTAACAAAACTAATCACTTCCCTTTATATTTAGCTAGACAAAGATTAGAGTAGAATAAGTTACTCATTTGATTTTTTATGGTTTGTTCCTGAATTCTTTGTTAACTCCGTGTCCCATTTATTTCTTATTAGGTTTTGGTTGAAAATGTGAAACCATTCAATGTATATATCAAAATACACAAATGCAGGGGAATATATACTCATTGAGAGAAAAAAAAAGCACCCAGAAAGAAATGCCTGATTGCTGCAAAACTCGGCATGCAGTTCTGTCTCAGGCAGATTTGTAAATGGTCTGATTAGACACTGGGTCTTGCCACAAGAAGGAGTAAAAGTGCTTCCCCCGCTGCACTATATAAAGGCTCTCAGAGGCTACTTTTGGGTAGTGCACCTCTTGGTGAGAGATCATTGCTGTTAGACATGCCTCTTTGATGCACTTGAAGACATTTTGCCCAGTTGACAGACTTTGATAGGGGAAGCATCATTAGGCTGAGAGAAGCAGGATGGTCGTTTTGATGAATTGTCTCTATCTATTCTGTTCTGACCTAGCTGTTAGGAGGTGTTGGGAGCAGTGGTTCCATGGGGACACACACATGGCGAACAGCCTCCAGATGGGCCAGACATGCCACTAGTAGAGAGGATGGTTTGATCCACCGACAAGCACAAGCAGCTCCCACAGTTTCATTATTCACCATAGAAACACTACACACCCCTGTCTCTGCCCTGACCATTTCCAGGTGCTTAGCAGAAGGAAACTTGTTGTCCCAGTGCCCATTACATGTCCTGCCATTGATAGCCAGCCACCATCACCTTAATTTACAGTGGAGTCATGAAGGAGAAACCTGGACTGCTACCGACTGGAACCGTATCGTTTTTAGTGATGAATCCAGGTTCTGTTTGGAATCTGACAGTCGGGTTCAAGTAAGGAGGCCTCGTGGTGACGCTTTAATCCTGGCTTTGCTGTGGAGCGACACACTGCCCCAATTGCTGGTGTGATGACCTGGGGAGCCATCGCATATGACAGTCGGTCACCCCTAGTAGTGATATGAGGGACACTAAAAACTCAGTGATATGTGCAGGACATCCTGCAGTTGTGTCACCTCCCACAGCAGGGCTTCCAACTGGCATATTTTCAGCAGGATAATGCTCACCCACACACAGCAAGGGTTTAACAGGAATGTCCCCACCAGATTGCAATGCTTCCTTGGCCTGCCCAGTTTTCAGATTTAACATTTATGGGCATTTATGGGACCAGTGGGGACATGCTTTGGCAACTTATGAGTGTGCAGAATCTCCAGGTCCAGCTGCAACATCTATGAGGATAATGTGCTGCAGAATACCAAACAGAATCTGTATGCCTCCATGAACAACCGTATCTCGTCTTGTATTTAGTTGCATAACAAGGCAACTAGAACCTCCTTTCAATTGTACAGTTTTCCCCAATAAACTTTCACTCTAATATTGTAATACATGCATATAAATTTTAATTAAATGCCAACATCTCCTTCTTGGTATGTTTTTGTCAATGACTGTATATACATATACATTATATTATATTATATACTTTAGTATTTATGATAAGTGAAATGCACAAAACCAACATAACCTGGACCTTCTTCACAGGGTAATAAAACATTTGAACACTTTTATATATTTGAATCCAGGCACAAATCTCTCTTTTCTTCAGATCACTGCCATGAAAGAATATTAAATTTATGAAATGAAACAGTTTCTGTTTCACAATGTTGGGAGAATTAAAGAGTTTCTCTTTCCAACTGGTATATTGCCAAAGTATGCCAACTGATTTGCAACTATGCATTCATGTAGTTTAAAAATGCATTTTCAATTTTAACTAGGCATATAAAAAGTAACTAATTGAAGAGCATGTCAAAAACGTGAAACAGCAACGACGAAACTGCAGGATCACATTTGCAGCGTAAGCACATGTAGTTTTACTTAATTAAACAATCAAGGTGCAACATGATATGGAACAACCGTACATCAGTGGAAGATTTAAAAACATGTTCCATCATCCATTGGTTACGATATAAAATCATTCCTCCACGAAGAGAACATGCAAACTTTCAAGCCTGCCTGTTGAACTTTTGTTATTGACCAAATACTTATTTTTCATCATAATTTACAATTAAATTCTTTAAAAATCCTACAATGTGATTTCCTGGATTTTTTTCTCATTTTGTCTCTCATAGTTGAAGTGTACCTATGATGAAAATTACAGACCTCTCTCATCTTGCTAAGTAGGAGAACTTGCACAATCAGTGGCTGACTAAATACTTTTTTGCCCCACTGTAATTTACAGTAATAAACGTTTGTTTATGTGTGCGTTTCTATTCTGCAATGATTGTTCTTCATCAGAACAGCTCACTTTTAACCATAAATTATATCCCTTAAGAAGGGGCTAAAGGACTGTGAGGAGGTAAAAAATAAATATTGAAAAGTATAACTAAACACCTGCAAGGATATTTTACATTTTCAAAGATTTACATTTACAGTTTGTCTACTAAAACATGCCACACTGGAACTTATTCATGTTGTGAAGATATTTTAGTGGCCATAAATTGCAAACTTTATACATGAATTTCATAGTTATTTATAGTTTTAGATATTTCATAGTTAGATCCAAAATGATCTGTTAATTATGAACTGATCGTCAAATTCCATCATTTGATCTGTAAATGTCAGTTATGTAGTGAATGTGTTTAATGGGTTTGATTGTGCTGTCATACAAAGTGTTAACCATGTAATGAGAAGGTGATTCATTATGAAGCAAAGTACAGCCAAGCTTTTACTTTATATGAAAATTAAATGTTACAAGTCAAAGTCAAATTTATTTCTATAGTGTTTTTTTTTATTTTTTATTTTTTGTTTTTTACAGTGGAATGTTGTCTCAAAACAGCTTTACAATTATATTGGCTCAAAGCGCTATATAAGCAAGGGGGAAAAAAGTTCTAAGAAAATGTTATAAGAAAGAAAAGCTGAAAAGGGTTGGATATGCATCCATAATTTCCTTCCTAATAAATCTCACTCTACTGTACTCCCTTACTAACACCAGTTATTATGGCAATCAGTCTGTGCATAGTTAGTCCACAAAGACCTGATGTTCATCATCTACGCTGCTTTTAAATTCAGTTTGATCTGATGGTTGGTTCATGTCTCTCATCCATGAAATCTTAATTGCATTATGGCTAACAGAGCTACGAAAACACACATAACTGAAGAAATGAAGATCATTGTGTTGGGAGAGTTGATTCCTGCATCACCTGGAGACAGAAGGAGACAAACAGAGATTAATTGAAATCATATTATGAAAGAGTTATACCACAGTTAGTTCCGACCCCGCACTCTGATTGGCTGAGAGACGTTCTAGTCGTGCCATTATTGACAATAACTGCACTCTGACCGACACTCTCTAAGTTGGGCTGCAACTAACAATTATTTTAATAATCGATTAATCGGTCAATTATTTTTTTGATAAATCGATGAATCGGGTTTAAAAAAAAACCTTTCCATGTCTTTATTCAACAAGATAACATTAAATAACAGAGCAAATAAGTGCTTACAATAAATGAATACATTAATATTAATAAATTAAAATAACAAGTTAAACAATAAAGAAAAATAAGTGCATCTCTGATGCAAACACTACATACAAACTCATTCACGCTCTTTCTTTAGAAACTTTGCATTGCAAGCCAAAAATGTTAGCATGTCAACATGCTCCTGGCTAAAGCTGGCTCTCTTTTTAGAGACTATATTTCCTGCCGCAGAAAATAGACACTCAGACAGTGTTGAAGTAGCAGGAATGCATAAATAGGACTTGGCTAGCCTGGCCAATATAGGATATCTGTCTCTGTTAACTCCATCACTGTCATTATCCAGCTAACAAGCAGAAAAACAGCATCAACCGTGATATTCCCGTTCCCATAGTGTGAGTGCGCCTTTACGTTTCCTCACTTAAAAACGGAACAAACTCGGGATATTGTGGTGACTTACGCTGTTGTTGAGCTCCCTTCATCCTCATCGGTGACTAACATGGGTAATAAAACATTTGATCACTTTTATATATTTTGAATCCAGGCACAAATCTCCCTTTTCTTCAGATCACTGCCATGTAAGAATATCAAAGTTATGAAATGAAACAGTTTCTGTTTTACAATGTTGGGTGAATTAAAGAGTTTCTCTTTCCAACTGGTATATTGCATAAACTATGCCAACTGATTTAAAAATGCATTTTCAGCTTTAACTAGGCATATAAAAAGTAGCTAATTGAAGAGCACGTCAAAAAAGTGAAACAGCAACGACGAAACTGCAGGATCACATTTGCAGCGTAAGCACAAATGTAGTTTTAGAATCAAGGTGCAACATGATATGGAACAACCGTACATCAGTGGAAGATTTAAAAACATGTTCCATCATCCTTTGGTTACGATATAAAATAATTCCTCCACGAAGAGAACATGCAAACTTTCAAGCCTGCCTGTTGAACTTTTGTTATTGACCAAATACTTATTTTCCACCATAATTTACAATGAAATTCTTTACACATTGTTTAGTTGTGTGAAGCCTGAAGTGCTCCGACATTTTTGAGGTCTTAAGTCGAACCTTCTTCTCTGCACCGGTCATGTTTCGTTGTAGAATTTATTTAATTCTTAACGCTAACTTGTTTTGAAGATTCTGCGTCCATGCCGGCTCAGCCTCGCTCCGTTCAATCGCTCCGGTTTTGTTTCCAGCGTTGACGAAGTGTAACGTAAGTGGATATAATAAGGCGAGGGACACAAATCATGCGACACAACGAATTGATAATGAAATTCGTTATCGACACTTTTAATAATATCTCTAAGTATTACTCTGCGGCATACACACGTAACCTAGCAACAATGTCCGCCCTAAAAAACAGCAACGTTACAATTACCCAAGTAAAACATTGCTGAAATGAAAGCTATAATTAGTTTATAAAATATATTCATTTTGAAAACTATTTGAATTTGGAAAATGAAGCTATTAACAAAACGAACAAACAAAACGAAAGTCAGTCCTTTAAATCAAACCTCCCGGACTCTTAATAGATTCACAGCTCGACTGAAGATCAGTTTTAGTCCCATAAACAAAAATGAACTGAATCAGCTTCATCCCTCACAAAGACGTCGTTTGCTGGAGTTAAACTCACCGTCTTCCATTAAACACCATCCGCGGCTAATCGGACCTTCATTCATGGATCTGTTAAATCCAGCTCTTATTAACCCGACCAAGCTGCTGATGCTCTAGAACTCTAACTTTAACATTTCTGACTGATAAGGTTAACATTAAGAGCTTCAGCTAACTAAATTAAAGTATAACGGGATCCTTGACTTTGGTTATCTCACTCTGATTTGCTCCAGTCGGTAGAATAGTCCGTCTTAGTAACAGCCTGCCTTATAAACCAGACACCATTTTATTTGCTGAATGTTAATAACTTTCTTTTTTATTCGATTACAACTTGCAAATTGATATATTTGTGTTTGTCTGTATAATAAAGTTATTGGAAAATTCTGTTCTTCGACTGTTATGACTGAAGGGCTTAGCCACGGAGTGTGAAAGGGTGATAAACAAACTGCTGTTTCTGTCCTCTTTATCTTAAAATCTATCAATAAAAGGTGAAAACAGAACTGTGGTATAATCGCAATAATACACTCGAGGTCATATTGGCACAGGTGTGCTGCGGTTGTAGCACTCCCTCTCATGTATTATTGCTTAAATATTTTACATAGTAACAGATCCTACATTAAATCTCTGAAAAATGTTATTAGCTTTAACATTCACTCACTTGTTCTTGGTGGACCTTTAGCAGATGTTTCTATCTCAGACATTTGTGTTTCTGTACAGAAATAAGAAAAATGTTAAAATATATTTAGACAAAGAAACATTCTATAGATTCTGCAGACGATCATAGATTTATCCTGTACACTTTCCCAATAATGTTGCATTAATCTACTCCTTAAGTCCAGATCAGGAACCAGTGTAACCCTGCAGTCCTACAGAGTGGAACAGTGAAGCTTCTGGAGGTAATCCTTCCATTCATTTAACCTTAGAAATTTAAATAATTATTGATCATTTTATCATTAGACTGATTCACCATGAGCTAGCAGATTGATATATGATATACACATGATATACATTTTCCGCCATTTTCTTTCATACTAAGGCTAACTTACATTACATTACATTTACAGCATTTAGCTGTACCCTGATAGACTTCAAGCAATTGAGGGTTAAGGGCTGTGCTCAAGGACCCAACAATGGCAGCTTGGCAGAAGTGAGACTTGAGCCCTGGACCTTTTGGTCCACGGTCTTGTACCTTAACCACTACTCACCCTCAACTTCCAGTTTGACCTTATGGATACAACGATATTTTTCAGATCCGGCTGAGTCTTTCACCATCATGTAGCTTTCGTAGAGGTTAGCATCAGAAGCTCTGACGTTCTTTATCACCAAGGAACAGTTGCCCTTAAGCAGCTCATCCTTAGGAACATCCAAACGATACTCATATCCCTCATTCTTATCAATGTCCTCACTGCATCTCTCAAAGACAACCTTACCTCCAATGCGCCACTGAATAAGAGGTGTTTGACTGGGATCAGGTGTGAAATTACAGGGTAAATGAACTGTGGAGTTCACTCGGGCAGATACAGGGATAATAGAGTCTGCAGAGAGGAAACCTGAAAGGAAACATTAACATCTAGATTAATTTTGAAAATCTTAAGCCATGTCCTTATGATAAGAGAACTATTAGGGCTGTGACGGTATGGATTTTACTTGTTGTTTACTGGCAGTTTTGCAGTTGGAATCACGATTAATTGTCCCACCACCAGGCAAGTGCATCTGAGTGTGCATCGAGGGCTTCCACCTGCAAACACCTTTTTCCACCTTTTTCTCCGTCTTTGACCATCGATGCACGCATGATAACACACCATTATGGGACTGTCGTAGCTTAGTAACCTACTACTTCTGGTACCTTACTAGGCTACCACAGTCCCATAATGCAGCAAATAATATTTACTGCATTTATATTTGATATCACACACTATATGCATTAATGTAAGTCTTGCAAGCAAATAAATGAAAAAAAGATAATTAAAAAAAATTTCAAAAAGCCAACAGGCCATGCTTTATTTTACAGGTGAAGGGAGTTCCGATGCAAAATAGAGTTAAATCCACTCTTTCCCCACGATCATGTCGCGATAATGCACAGCCTCTTTCGTTCTTATTGCTTTTATGAACTGTGACAAGAATTCATTTAAAATAATATTCATTCTAAACTATTTTCTGCCATTTGTAGTCTGGAGTTATGCATTTTTTAAATAAACAGCTGCAGTTATGATGGTGATGAGCTCAACATAGTGGTAGGCATCATATAACTGTGGTACTGCTTTAATATGGTTATGGTCACAGCCTGAAGGACTATAAATCTGTTTTATAGAAGCTGGTGACTCACTCATGCAGGTGGAGATCCACAGGGCACAAGGATAAAGTAGGAAGGTCAGTCTCTGGAGGAGTGTGCAAACAGAAAATATTGGTTTTAAGCACATGTTTAAAATCAGGCATAAGACAGATTTTAACAGATCTTTTTTTTTACAGTGGTGCTGGAAAGTTTGTGAACCCTTTAGAATTTTCTACATTTCTGCATAAATATGACCTAAAACATCATCAGATTTTCACAAAAGTCCTAAAAGTAGATAAAGAGAACCCAGTTAAACAAATGAGACAAAAATATTATACTTACTTGGTCATTTATTTATTGAGGAAAATGATCCAATATTACATATTAGTGAGTGGCAAAGAGTTTGGTGACCCTCTAGGATTAGCAGTTTATTTGAAGGTGAAAGTCAATGGGAGATGACAATCAGGGAGGTTTGTGAGTGGGCACCCTGTTTTATTTAAAGAACAGGGATCTATCAAAGTCCTGCTCTTCACAACACATGTTTGTGGAAGTGTATCATGGCACAACAAAGGAGATTTCTGAAGACCTCAGAAAAAGAGTTGTTGATGCTCATCAGGCTGGAAAAGGCTACAAAACCATCTCTAAAGAGTTTGGACTCCACCAATCCACAGTCAGACAGATTGTATACAAATGGAGGAAATTCAAGACCATTGTTACCCTCCCCAGGAGTGGTCGACCAACAAAGATCACTCTAAGAGCAAGGAGTGTAATAGTTGGTGAGGTCACAAAGAACCCCAGGGTAACTTCTAAGTAACTGAAGGCCTCTCTCACATTGGCTAATGTTAATGTTCATGAGTCCACCATCAGAAGAACACTGAACAACCATGGTGTGCATGGGCTGCAAGGAGAAAGCCACTGCTCTCCAAAAAGAACATTGCTGCTCGTCTGCAGTTTGATAAAGATCACGTGGACGAGCCAGAAGGCCATTGAAAGAATGTTTTGTGGATGGATGAGACCAAAATAGAACTTTTTGGTTTACTACAAAAGCATTATGTTTGGAGAATGGAAAACACAGCATTCCAGCATAAGAACCTTATCCCATCTGTGAAACATGGTGGTGGTAGTATCATGGTTTGGGCCTGTTGTGCTGCATCTGGGCCAGGACGGCTTGCCATCATTGATGGAACAATGAATTCTGCATGATATTGTTACAACCCCCTCTTCTGACAATAGAGGGCAGCATCGGTCCATGGATCGCGCCAGGGCCGATTCGGGGTGCACCTGCCGTCAGGTTTCGGAGCGCACGCCCCCTCGTTTGTGAGAATCAGGCGCACCTGCTTCGCAAGCATTAAATAGCCGCTTGTAACAATCGCCGATGCTGCACTGTTGCCTTTTTCTACGTTTGATAGCTTTTCATCGCTTTCTTGTTGCTCGGATCTTTCTCCTTTTTCTTTCAGGGACGACGGTACAAGTTTTCCCGCAAAGAGGGGGAGTTGAGTAAAACGAAGACGCTTGAGGTAATTGCCAGGGTCTTTAGAATAGAAAGGGAAAGCTCATTCACGCTTTGGAGTGGCGTTAGGCCATCTGGAAGCGTCTTTCTCCAAACAGCTTCAGCGATCGCGGCTCGGTCGCTCTTCTGCGCTTGCGCACATCTCCTCGGCTTTAAGCTGCAGCCTTTCTTGCGCTGCCGCCGGATTCCTCTGACGTCACCACTGCTGTGGCACGTCTGTAGCGTGTTTGCCTTTGAGCTTCCACATCTCTGGTTCAAATCCAGCCTGCCTCTCCGTTTATTCCCATTCTCTCGTCTTCATCTGCTCACGTGTGTATATATACATACACGTTGTCATTTACTCTTGTTTCTTTCTGGGTGTTAATTTGTGTGTGCGTGTGTGTATGTATATATACATATACATATATGTGTATGTGTGTGTATGTGTACACTATATATATATATATATATATATATATATATATATATATATATATATATATATATGTGTGTATATGCGTATATGCGCATATAAAAACACTTAAGTGTTATCATTAGGACACACATTCATCCATCAGTGGTAGCCTAGTGGTTAAGGTACTGGACTATGGACCAAAAGGTCCAGGGTTCAAATGCCACTTCTGCCAAGCTGCCACTGTTGGGTCCTTGAGCAAGACCCTTAACCCGCAATTGCTTGTATTGTAGGGTTGTATCAATTGTAAGTCGCTCTGGATAAGGGCGTCTGCTAAATGCTGTAAATGTAATTTAAATCAGTGTAGTTCCTTCTTATAACAACATTCCTTTACAGCCTCCGGTAGGGGGTGTCCGTGCTTCTCCTGCTCTTGGGTCCTCCTCCATCCCTCTTTCTATCATCCTCTCCCCCAGTCCCGTAACAGTTATCAGAGAGTTATGAAGGAAAATGTCAGGACATCTGTCCATGAACTGAATCTCAAGCACACATGCCGCTCTACCAAAGAATGGTTAAAGACAAGTTCATGTTTTTATATAACTATAGCTTAGTACACTCTACTTTCTGTGAGTTGCTCTTAAGTACACTCTTATATAGATTACATGGGCTGTAATTTCAAGTGTATCTTTGTACTCTCTACTTTACTGTAACTAACTGCTAAATACTTTGCAAATATAGCTTAATATCCTCTACTTTCTGTAACTTGCTCTTAAGTACCCTGTCATATAAGCTGTGTGGGCTGTAATGTGAAGTGTAGCTTTATCCCCTCTAGTTGTTTTTAATTGATCCATGTTTGGCACTTAGTTACAGGAAAGTATAGGGTACAAAGCTACACTTCAAATGACAACCTGCACAGACTATATTACAGTGTACTTAAGAGCAAGTCACAGAAACTAGAGCATGCAAAGCTACACAAGTTGCTGTTCAACTTATAGAATGTTTTATTTTGTAACATTTCTGAACACACTGGTGTGTTGTTCCCCACTGAAGGCTAAGTCTGCAGACTGCACAGTTACTTTATTTTCTGGCTTGTTAAAAACATCAAGTAAATAAAATAATTGGTATATACAAGGGACCTATTATGTGATGATGATGACCCAAAAGTGATGGTAAGGCTACCCAAAGGTAAGGGTGAGGAGCTGGGGAAGCAGGAAAAGGGAAAAACAGCACTGATGCATATTCACTTACGTACCCATGTGAACAGATGAGAAACATCCATTTCATCATTAGTCAGCTACATACATATAATGCCGCAATACATAGGCTAAACAGTGTGTAATATATCCAAGAATTACTCGATAATTACTGCGGTCAGTCACATCTCCAAAATTTTAGTTAACTGTGAAGCTCCACTCGGACCCATAATGAAAGTAGCTGATCATATGTCCTTCCCTGGATGTGCATTGTAAATAATTTAAGGGATTCTGAGCAATGTTTGACAGGTTTCATGCAGGGACCACCCATTTCAATCCCCTAAAGCATCTCAATGGAATTCAGATCTGGGCTTTGACTAGGCCCTTCCTTTACTTTCCACTTTTTCCTGCTGAGCCATTCCTTAGAGGATTAACTTGTACATTTGGGACTGTAATCCTGTTAGAAGGCACACTTTCTTACAGACACTTTCTCAAAGTCTATGTTCTTGAAGGTCCACTTTCTCAACACTTTGTGGAGATTACAGAGTCAGTGCTGGCAAGACCCCAACCAGGATAAGTCCAGGGTATAATGATAATTGTGAGTTTGAATTAAAATATATAAATACAATGTAATATAAAGCTTGGGCACCTTTCACAGACTGAAGCTTTTCTGAACAAATTTTCATTAAAAAGCACAGTAAGAGACTGAGTGTAATGGGATGATGTATGAGGAGTAGACAGATAGATCTTACCTTGAGATTTAAATGAAATGTGTACATTCTCGGAAATCTCTCTGATATCCAGAGCGGTGGAACTGAAGGATCAGGCTCTCACTGTGGAGGGTTCAGTGACTGGGATGGTAAAACAAAAGTCACAAACAAAGTTGTGTTGTTGATTTTACAAATGAAAATAAGTTACACAACTTCTACAGGAACAAACTTCAACATAAACTTCTGCAAATGTACTGACCCATAAATGTGTAAATTAAGTTCAGAGCCCCTCCCAAATCATTAGTGAAATGTCTGAAAAGGTGCCAAATTGTTCTCTCTCTCTCTCTCTCTCTCACTCACACACACACACACACACACACACACACACACACACACACACACACACAAATGAATGCATTAAATAATAGGTATAATATGTAATTATAATGGGTAAAAATACAAGTCATATTAATATTACAATGTTCAAAAATATGCCATTGTAATAAATACAGCTGAAGAAAAATGTGAGATAAAGTCCTGTAAAGAAGTTATAAAGCAGACAGAGTCATATTAAATCAGTGATAAATGAATAAGAACAAGCACTGATTTTCCTCTCAACTGTACCTTATGCACATGGAGGAGCAAATATTATATATCTATAGAAATGATGTCAGTTTTTTTTACCAGTTTTGATCTCTACATGTATATATGAATAATCTCAGTTCTTACCTTGTAGGAGGAATGAACACTTAGCAATCAATACAAGAACAGGTTTCTGTTTGCAGCAGAAAGGATAATGATCTAAGCCCTCAGCCACTCCTCCAGGAAAATGGTTAAGCAGGAAGTTATTTGTATCTTCTCCAACATGTCATATGACAATAACCTGTAAGGCAATGTATGCACTGTAATGTATTGTGCTGTACTGTAACATTGGTTAAAGGTTATAAGCATCACACAACCTTTTAACAATAACAATATTTTTCTACACCTCTGTCTAATGCTCTGGTCTCCAGATGAAGAAAATGTGAATAGTAAAATGTTAAAAATATCAAAAACAGTTAAAAAATATGTTTTACTGATATTGTGGTGCCACGAGGTTAAGATAGGAGGGTACATGAAAGTATAATGCTCTTATTTTATACAATATTATTCATATTTAAAAAAAAACATATTGTATGAAATAGCTACACTGGACTCCAGCTAGAGAGAATAAAACAGATATTTATATAAACACCCAGAATTAGCAACAGCTAATAAAGACGGTTGTTTGCTGTAACAGTAGAGACTGATGCATAAAGAGAACAGGTGAAGGCCACACCCAATGAGACTAAAAGATAAATCCAGCATTTAATCCGACATAATTTACCTTTCCAGAGAGCAAATGGGAGATGGCACAGCTCAGACACAACTTACCTTTTCCTTAGGCACACATAACGCCATGGAATGATGGAAATGCCTGCGACCGAATCTCTCTGCCAGAAAACAGCCAGAACTGCGAGCAACATTTGGTTCCCATTCCCTATGGTACATTACGTGTGGGCCAAATGTGGCCCAGAGTCTGAATGCTATGATGAAGCTTTATTGTGGATGGCAATAGCTGGGCCAAATTGGGTAATCAATACACTTTCCATTGCCAGTCATAAGTGCCTAAACTGAGCCATATATAGGACAGAACTGTCTGATATCTGGGAGGGATCAGAATTTCGAAATTGTTCTACCTTAATGTAAGTCTTGTTTAGACAATTTGAGTTCGTCATAGATTCTGGGACCTTCATGCCTCTGTCAGTGTTGTCCTTAGATTCAACACCCATATCTAAAGGTTTTGTTCATTTTAATTAATTAAACAGGGGTGTGTAGTGAAGGTGTCCCCTGTGTGTAGATGGTGGATAATGAAACTGTGGGAGCTGCTCGTGCTTGTCGGCAGATCAAATGATCCTTTCTACCGTCCAGAGTCTGTTCACCGTGTATGTGTGCCCCCATAGATCCCAAACTTCTCCTAACAGTTAGGTCAGAATTCGTGCAATTCATCGAAACGACTATCTTTCTCTCAGTTGAGCTTTGTGTGTGTTTTCGCATGTGTATTTCCCGGAGTTTCAGAGCTTCTCTGGGTTGGAATTGGTTTGAATGTGTCATGAGATAGAGATGATGTGGCAAAGACTCAGACATGAAGGTTTTTAGGAGTACAGGTGGGCCTGCAGACTAATTTAAATTGCATTATTTTAAATATTATAAAACAACATTACAATAACAGGTTCTGAGGTCAAACCTAGTCTTAGACTCTCATCTCTCCAAATATGTTTTCACCTCACACTGTGAAAGACTTGATGAGCAAGTTCTCAGACACACTATGGATAAATGTGATTTGTGCAAACAAATCAAACTCCACCCAGACACTGGTGTGCTGCTACTCTTTTACTTACAGAGATAGATATATCATGTTTCAGAAAGCAGGTGGTTTCCAGTAAATGGTGTGAGCAGGGTTTTGTGTCTCTTTAAGCCAAATATTCAGCTCATAAGTTCAGATGGAAGGACTATAAATACTGTGGTAATAAAGTAAAGAAGTCACTATAATTAAATATTTTATAATAAAATAGGACAGTAAATGTAAAAAGCACCCTGTTATATTTTAAGACGTAACTGTAATAGGACTAGGTAATTTAAAATACATGTCTTCAAGTTTGACTGTCATGACTAAGCACCAGGTATGTGATCTAAACACCAGGTAAGTCACATTCCAGAACTCATATTCTGTGATCACCCTGAACTCAAATTGTTTATGCTGGTTACATAGTGAATTAAACAGTGAATTAAATACAAAATAGAAACATTTTCACAAGTGCTTTTAATATTTTTTTCACCCACTGTGTATGTACAAAAAAACCCACACCCAGATAAAAATGTCAGATTGCTGCAAGACTCAGAATGCAGATCTGTAAATGCTGACAGGTGTGGTCTCATTAGACACTGGGTCTTACCACAAGAGGGCGTAAAATTGCTTCCGCTGCTGTCTACAAAAAGGCTCTCTTGGTGAGAGATCGTTGCTGCTAGACATGCCTCAAAGAAATTTTGCCCAGCTGACATACTTTGACAGGGGGAGCGTCATTGGACTGAGAGAAGCAGGTTAAATTGAGACAAAAAAAGGACAAATTGCCCCCCATCTGGGCCATTCTGATCTAGCTGTTAAGAGGTGTTGGGAGCGGTGGTTATGTGAGGGGGCACACATATGGCAAACAGGCTCTGGACGGCCCAGACATACCACCAGTAGAGATGATTCTTTGATCCACCGGCAAGCATGAGTAGCTCCCACAGTTTCATTAGCCACCATCCAGACACAGGGAGCACCTTCACTAAACACCCCTGTCTCTCCCGGACCATTTCCAGGAGCTTAGCAGGAGGAAATTTGTTGTTCCCATTTACTTTTCTTTCATTTAAGAATTTTAGAGGCCACTGTGCTCTTGGGAACTTTCAGTGCAGCAGAATTTTAAAAGCTGTGAGACCTTATACAGACAGGTGTGTGTCTTTATATATCATGTCCAATCAACTAAGTTTACCATAGATGGACTCCAGTCAAGGAGTAGAAACATCTCAAAGATGATCAGTGAAATTGGAGGCACCCAGAGCTAAGTTTCAAGTGTCATAGTAAAGGGTCTGAATACTTACGTCCATGTGAAATTTTAGTTAGTCCTTTTTAATAAATGTGCAAACATTTCTAAAATTATGTTTTCCCTTTTCTCATTATTGAGTGCAGATTGATGGGGACTTTTTGAATTTTGTTTTATTTTAGCACAAGTCTGCAACATAACAAAATATGACAAAAGTGACGAGGTATGAAGACTTTCCAAACGCATTGTATACGTTTTTTTTACAGGGTTTTGGCAGTTATTTGGCATGCAACAGGTAGGTTGTACGGGTCCACATGAATGCCAGAGCCAAGATTCCCCAGCCAATCATTGTTCAGACCATCACGCTGACAGTGTTATTCACTTCATCGTTCATTGGTTTTAATGTTATGGCTGACCTGTGTATATCATTATATGTGGTGTTAGGAGAGTTTATGTTACGTTAATTGTTTTTAATGATCCATTCATTTATTGTCTCCAATATGAACACTTTTGCTGTACAATATACAAATACAATTAATTATTATGATCAATTAATCATTCAGTAGCTTTTTAAAATAAAAAATAAGCATTAATGTGTTTATTATTAGTCAGTCTGAATTTGCAGGTTAATTGGTAATGATTTCATTTTTCATTACTTTAGTGTCTCTCAGCTTGGTGGTGTTTAAAGCCTTTAGGAACAAAACAGAAGATCTATTTCAGTGAGAGACTCTTTGAATTAAATGCTGAACACAATACACTCTATGACCAAAAGTTTATGAACAGTTGAACATCAGATATAAAATCATGGCTCTATAAATGAGATAAAAGTCCCCTAAATCTAAGCTTAGTTTCCATTAAATATTTCTTTACTTTTTAATTATAAAACTATCTAGATGCAGATGGATATTTCTACATATTTGAGGAGAGAATGGCAGAGCTCATGTAAAGCATGTTTTTTCTGTCAGTATACATTTCAGGCCTTTGTAAAATAAATAAATCATTTGTTGCTAAATCAAATAATAATGTAAATAATATAAAAAGTAGTAAGTATAAATGTTACTGTTTATGTTATAAGCAAGCACAGACTGTGCTTAACAATGCACAGTGGAAGTTTGGTGCTGTTGGGGGGTGTTGAGCATGTCTTCAAACATACTTACATTTATGGGTTACTTATCTGTGGTTTTTAACCTTTTATAAGTAAATATAGGAACAGATTCATGCACATCCACCGTGTCTTAAATTCACAATGATTTCATTCACGCAGACACAAGGACGGCAAAACACACAGACAGAAACCAGAGGCCACCATGTTGTGTTGTTGCGTGTCCAAGGCATATAAATCAAGACACTTAAATCTGCTGACTGAGGTCTCATGGGAAAAGGGATTATGGAAAAAAGATGACAGCTGTAGAAAGACTCTATCTGTGGTGCAGGGACCTTGTAGATTTGCATCTTGGCTCTTTGCACAGGGACCTGCATAACATTCATGTAAGTCATGTGACTTCTATGTATTGGTACATCTGCCAGCACTTGCCTTTTGCCTCTAGACTCAGTTTAGTTCAATAGTAAAGCTTTTACTGATCAGTCGAGGTGTTGCACTCATTTTCCAAACTGTATATTAAAATCGCAATTAAAATGTTTTCAGTTGAAAGTACTGAAGAAGGAGCTGCAGCGCGGTAAATATAGATACGCTCAAAAAAAGTATGATTTTGACTTACATAATGATGGATCAGTCACATTAAGAATCAGTATTTTAAAAAATGTGCCTTGTAATAGCAGTGATGCTTAGATCTTTGTCAGAAATTGCGGCTACCCCGATTCATTTGAAGCTAATTATTCATTCAGTCTATTCCAGGATTCAGTGAGACAAAGTGCATGTAAGCAATTATCATGTTATTATCATATATTGCATGTAATCAATCCAGGAAAGGCTGAGTCTTTGATGAGTAAAGATGATCAGAGGATCTCCAGTTTATTAATAAATGTGTAAGAAAATGATTGAAATGTCTAAAAACTAATTTCCTCAAAGAAAGACTGGAAGGGATTTCAATATTTCTCTCTACAGTGCATAATATCATTGAACAATTGAAGGAATTGGAGGAATTTCAGTGCATAAAAGGTAAGGTTATCTTAAAACCTTACTGTGCAAGAACACAGTATTTACACTTCTGTGATGCAGCATTAATGGTGAAAAAACATGAAATATCTCAGGTTCATACTGTCTGCAATGCAATGAAAGTCAAAGTAAGAAAGACTTTGTGTGTGTGTTTTTTATTTTTATGCAATTAGCATATTTTGTGATTTGGGGTTGTATGAGATGGAACATAGACATCCAAATAGATGTTAAGTGGTGCATACCTGTACAAAATCTGACTTCTTGTAGCTGTTTGTGTGTGAAAAGAAATTTGGTTTGCATGATTAAAGCTACACTCTGCCTTCTTATTCTTTGAATTATTTGCACATTTGCATTGCGGTGAATTTCCTTGTGTGTGGACTATTGTAGTGACTGGACACAGGCTAATGTGGTGGATGTTGCCTGGAAATATGTGTTTATATTGAGATGGCTGACCCTTGGCAGTGTAGATATGTGGCATTGGTAGCAGTCTCTGGCTCTGTGCTCCGTGGTAGGAATGGTCGTTTGTGTCGCTCATGTCTTTCCAGGGAAACTAAGGAATAAAGTTCATTTCAACTCTGTGATTTCTCAATGTATATGTTTTATAAAGGCTCAGAGTTTCTGTTGGCCAGCTGGGCTGGGACTTTGTGAATGCTAATATGTTTCTTTGCGTACCATCTAGGTAGCTGCTGTTTCATTTCACGTAGCCTCCCACTCTGTCAGCCTATAACTGCATCTAATATAGTATTTTTGTATTAGCCATTGCAAATGAAAATGATATAAACAATGTTTTTCATTAGTCTTTTTAACAAGTCCCAGCCTGCTTTGATGACATTGTTCTTCCGAGAAATCTCTGATACAGTCTTAAGCCCTGTCACAGCAGTGGATTATCTGAAGTGAAAGTTCATTAGATGATCCCTGGGAGGAGTGAGAACAAGTGAAAACATGTCAGCAGTACAATTTATCCAGTAAACATCAAAACCTGATGCAGTTTCCCCAAGACGGGGTGGATCGTGGACCACAGCACTCAATCTAAATTTTGGAGTATTATTTAACACATTTGTTGTCTATCTGTGTTTCTAAAGGTAAGTTATAATGTATAATCTTATAGTCTTATAACATTACAGTGTAATCTAACAAAAATAAACCGAGTTGTAGCAGTTTAAAATGGATTTTTTTTTATTATGACTGAATGGTGTTCTGTACACATGGAATAACTGATAAAGCTCACTCTACTGTTAATCTTTATTGTTTTTATATTAGTTATCTCCAGATCTCTAAAATAAACACCAACATGAACTGTCTGCTATTTCCAAAAAGAAGACACTGTTTTACTTTAGTTCATATATATTCTTGGATAAAATTCATTCCTTTCTATCTTGTAGGCTGCAGTGGCTGCTGGATAAGCTAGCATACACCAGCATAACTGGCCACCAGCAAACCAGACCAGCATAAACCAGCTTCGACTATTTAAGACTAATGTTGACTTTCTGCTGGTTTAAGCTTCTTTCAGCTGGATCTATGAATACTGGATGATTAATGGACAAATGTAAAACATCTAAACATCTATAATAAAACTTTGTCTTTATTTGAATATATGGTTTGAAAAAGACCAGTAATCCAAAAAGTAGCAGATAGTAATTAGATTGCTATTTTAATGCAGTAATCCATTTGACTACATTACAATTACATATTTTAATAGGTAATCAGTAATCCATAACGGATTACATTTTAAAGTAATCCTTCCAACCCTGCTAACACTTTAACGATTTTATGGAATTAAATATGATGTGAAGTGGTTATATACAGGTGAGTATATATTGGGGACTTTCC
Organism: Ancistrus triradiatus; assembly: GCA_025084515.1. Lineage (NCBI taxonomy): Eukaryota > Metazoa > Chordata > Actinopteri > Siluriformes > Loricariidae > Ancistrus > Ancistrus triradiatus. Next base: position 31,436 of record JAJAGP010003457.1, read on the forward strand.
AGTGGCTTGGGCCATGTCATTTGAATGTCATTTGATTAAACTTAAGCAACTTAAAGCAACAACTTTTCTTTGTCTTCAGCCATTCAGTGTTGTCCCAGAAAACGGGGGGAATTAACTAAAGGTGAGCACACACCAGGGATGAGAGATGTTTTAAAAAATACACAGGGATAAGCAGTTAGAAAGCTACAAATATAACAGGAGTAGCCTACCAATCAGAAAGTTATCTGGTCATAAGATATAAAACAGCACATTATTAATCCCTAAAATACTCTGCATGATGTTATAATTCATTTTACTTAACCCTGATAAGGTCTTTGGGTCTGTGGGACCCGTTTTCAGTTTTTAGCTTATTAAATAATATAGAGGGGGGATCATTGAAAATGTTTTCTGATTTATGTTGCTCACAGAAAATGATCCAAAGCCAATGAATCTTAGTTTGAAAAATAAAAAATACAAGTATAATTTTTATTAAGCTAAAAACTGAAAACGGGTCCCACAGACCCGAAGACCTTATAAGGGTTAATAATAACACCATGTAACAATTAAAAAAAAAATGTTTTGTTCCCAGTTGTTAAGTGTGTTTTCCTGATTTTTGGCACCCAAATGAATAGAAGGAAAGTATTCGTCCCTGTAAACTTTGCTTTTGGTCAGCACAATGATATTTTGAAATGATCTATTTTAAGATATTCGCAATATTTCAAGATACTTAAGACGCTTTGGAATTGTGAGAACTATCAAGAAGTGTTCTAGAACTGTCCAGAATTATCTAGAACTTTCTGGGACTGTACAGAATTGTAGGTAGCTGTTATTAAACTACAGTTCTATAGGGCCACGATAGCCCTTCCTGAGAGACATGTTTTGGCGAGAAACATGATCTAATTGAAGGATTGCATAGTAAGTGGGAACCGCCATCACAGCAAAGGGGAAGGACCTTGACAGGACAGGTGTGAATTCATTGCTCTATTCAGGATTCTGATAACGGGACAGTATTCACACTTCACCCCACACCCATTCAGGAGGGCTTAGGAAGGACCACTAACTTTCAAATGTATATATTGTGTGTTACTCTGCTACCCGGGTGATCAGTCTTGCTCTGCTGAATCCTCAGTACAATCTGTACTTGGTACTGCAGGAATAAAGATGACCAGTTTATCAGTTTTGGAGAGACATCCTTTTTCCTTCAGAACAGGCAACTTAGTCCATTTAGATGGCATCAAGAGTTGCAGACATCCAGCAGACGCATTTTAGCTATGTTGGTGGCCATTTATAAAGACGAAGAGCGCAAAATCCTTGTGGAAGCCATATGCTAAGATGTGTAGGGCCTACAAAGCACTTCGCATGCCTGTTGTGTGACCTGTTTCTATATGAAAATTCATAATTTTCGTTGCCGTGGTCAAAAAAGCGAAGTTTATGATGAATGTAAGCAATTTTTAATTTGTTTTAGACATAAGCAATTGGAATATAACATTAAAAAGCTGGGAACAAAACTTGTGTTACATAGTGTAATCAGTCATGGCTGTGATACCATAATCCACCACTGGGAGACAAAAGTTTTGCATAACATTATAGATTAAAACTGGATCAGATTGGATCAGAATCTCCAAGTTTGTGGCTCCAAATCTGCAAGTTTTTATTTTATAAGTCATTATTTGGAGTTAGTTGTGTAAAAAAGTAACTACATGATAGAGTACTAACATAAACCATAGCTGTGTTTCAAATCACACCCTGTTCCAGATTAGTTCTGATCATACTGTGTGTTGTATCAGATTTACATTTACAGCATTTAGCAGATGCTCTTACCCAGAGCGACTTCCAAGTTACACAGTCTTACAGATCCAGCAATTGTGGGTTAAGGGTCTTGCTCAGGGACCCAACAGTGGCAGCTTGGCAGAGTTGGGATTTGAAACCTGGACCTTCTGAGCCATCAGCTTTAACCACTAGAATACGACAATCCCCAATCACATGCATTGTTGAATCATTTTCTTACAAAACACTTAATGTGTAACTGTAACCGACCTAGAGGTGTGTTCTAACACTTAGTACAGGGATCTAGTGTGTGATTTGAGACACAGCTCCAGTTAATCAGATCATTATTATTATTAAATCCTGAATTGTGTGTTTGTAGATCTTCTGTACACAGAGACGATCATGATCATCAGGAACTCCCTCCTTTATATTTTATGGGTTTCCATCCAGATTGGTGAGAAGCTATTTTCTATAAACTAGATAAAACATAAACATCTTAACATAAGTGCATCATCTAGGTGGGGATCATATTAATGTACGGTTGATTGTTTCTCTTACAGGGGCACTGACAGCAGAGACTCAGATAACTGTCACCAAGGGATCCACAGCTGAACTGATCTGTACGTTACCTTTTGTGGAGTACCCACCACGTATTGTGTGGAACTATAATGATAATACAGTGGTGTTTGAGCGAAAGGGTAAAGAGTCCAGAGCAGGTGAGGGATATGAGGGCCGTGTGGACGTTCCTGAAGAAAAGCTGCGTAATGGAGACTGTACCCTGGTGCTGAAGAACGTCAGCCTTTACGATGTTGGAGAATATAAAGGCTACGTGAGAGATGGCACTGTGACTTATTCATTCCAGCGTGTTACACTCATAGTTAAAGGTACACTGCAAAAAATATGGAGTGGGGTTTACTTAAAAAAACCTAGTACACGTTTTACACACAGAAATACTAAGTAAATTTAACATAGCAATTTTTTAAGTAAAATTTACTTGCATCTCCTTACAGTTTTTATTAGTAATACAAAGTAATATTTACACTGAAAGCAAAGATTGTTTACTTAGTTATATTTTGATTAAAAATTATGGTAAAAAAACCTAGTACACGTGTAAACGCTAAAAAATCCAAGTAATGGTAATATTGCAACTGCTTAATAAATCTACCTGAAAAATGAAGACACACCAATATATTTATTTTTCACACAAAACACAACAAACATAATGGGCATTTTGTACATGAATATAAAATCTTGCTATTCCAAGGGATGGATTAAAGTTCAATAAAAACACTGAACAAAAAAGCAAAAAAACAAAAAAAGAGGAATGGGATTGTGTGGTCTGTGTGTGTGAGGAGAGTGAGTGAGTGGTGAGTGAAAAGGTCTTTGTGCATTTCTAGAGAGTTCAGTGAGATTGCATTCTGTGATCAATTGTTTATCGATTACTCCCAAAGGTACCTTAGAGATGAGATAAGCTAAATTGAGATACAAGACATAACTAAGACAAAGGAGGTGAAGTTGAGATGACCAGTTGAGCAGATGAGAAGAAGGGTGAAAAGGGGTGATTTCCTCGCTTTTTTGTTCTTTCTCATTTGTTTCATTCTTCTCAAGTACTGCTTAACAAATCTCAAATTGACCTCCTCTGTCTTAGTTTTATCGTATATCACAATTTAGCTTCTTAACTCTTGTCTTAATGTACCATGCAGAGAAGTAATCCAGAAACAATTGATCACAGAATGATCAAAACGAGCTTCAATATCTCAAGAGAAAGATGTAACCCACATATGAGGAAACACTGCTTTCAGAGATTCTAATCATTTTTTGGGCCAATTTATGTCAAAAAACTGCTTGTGTGTGTGTGTGTGGTGTGTTAATGGTAGAGAGGAATGGCCTTAGCCTTGGGTCCTACACAGATGAAAAGGTTTGCAGGGAACCACTAAATCGGCCTATAGGCCACTAAATAAAAATATTAAAAATATCAAAGAATAAAATTCATTTAAAATAAAAAAAAAGAAAAAGGCAAAACGTGTACATTGCCCTCGGTACATATTAAAGTCGTTGAACAAACCTAGCAAGACGCATTAACTCAAAGCCTTTTATGAAAAACAACTTCACAATAAAAGTCAATTGATTGCTGCCTGAGCTGTAGTCCACATTTCCCTTTACATTAGCAGTTTACTTTCGCAGAGAATCCACTTTGGGGGAGAACTTAAATCATCCAAACTCCAAAAGGCAACTTTTGAAACACTGCAAATGTATATTTCAATTTTGGAGGAGAACTAGTTCAGTGAGTGCACAAAGCCATGAGACAAATGCAAGCATTGGTGAGGTTTTTACAACCACCCAATACCTCTGTACCATCAATCACAATGATGACATCCAGTTGGGGGGGCCCCTCTGCCGCCATTGCCCTCACAAGATCGTTGATCACAGTCTTGATGTCTTGGTCGATGACATCTTTGGAAACACTGCTAAACAAACACAAAAGTGCCAATGTGAGGGTCAAAAAAAATGCAAAACCCACACACCAACTGCTGCCATGTTAAAAGGGGTGGGACACAAACACACCTGGTAGTCTTACTGAGCCCTCTGTCGATTCTCCCAGGAAATGGATCAGACAACGGATGACCGCATCAAACGGGGGGGGCTATCGATCTGTGCTGTATAAAAACAAGAGCATAAATAATACAATTGCTCAAAAAAATTAAGGGAAACACCCAAACAATGAAATGCAATTCCAAGTCAATTATACTTCTGTGAAATCAGCCCTGTCCACTGGGAAGCAACACTGATGGTGAATCCATTTCACCTACTGTTGTGCAAATTTAAAATGCAACAGGCAGACATGACAGGTGATTTACAGACACCCTAAAATGAGTGATTCTGTAGGTGGCATCACGACCAATTCTTCTGTCTGCTCTTTTTTGGCTGATTTTTTTTTGGGTTTTAGTTGCATTTGCATTTTCCTTTGTCTAATGCCTGATGAACGTTAAGGTGGTTGACTCCCGCTGGAGTCACTCAGGTAGTGCAAGATGGAACTTCAATGTGAGCTGTGGCCAGAACGTCCGCTGTGTCCTGTGAAGTATACAGAACATGCAAGAGACAGCTAGTATCTCAGGTGATATGGAGGGGGTCATTAAAACCCAGCCAGCAGGATCACTACCTCCTCTTTGTGTCAGGAGGTACAGAAGAACACACTGCAAGATCCTGTAAAAGGAGCTAGAGAAGGCCACTGAAGTGCAGTTTCTGCTCCAAATTGGACAGACAGACTCCATGAGGAGAGTTTAGGGGCCAATGTCCACATGTGGCCTGTGCTCGCAGTCCCAACACTGTGGAGTGTAATTTGCATATGCCAGAGAACATCAAAACTCACCATTGGGCCCTGCACACTTTACAAATGAGAGCAGGTTCACACTGAGCACATATAACCAACGTGACAGACCCTGGAGACAGGATGTAGAATGTTATGCTACCTGCTAAAGCATCTGTGAAAAGCACAGGGAGCAAATGGTGAACAAGTCAATTTTGATATCCCGTGGCAAATGCAAATTGCACTCCACGGTGCTGGGCTGCAAGCACATGCCATGTGTGTTGACGTTGGGCCCGAATACTCTCCAAAGGAGGAGGTAGTGAGCTGCTGGGTTGTATGACATGTCCCCTAACATACTAGCCTGTCTCCTGGTGCGTCTTGCATGTTTAGTACACTTCAGAGACACAACAGATGTTCTTGCCACAGCTCACATTGATGAGCTCAATGTCTTGTATGAATTATGCTATATTGTGCAATTATTATTATTATTTGCCATGACTTGAGCAACTCCAGTAGGTGATAGTCACCGCATGTTTCCTCCAGAGGTGGGACACTTCATAAAAAACAAATGTCACCAAATCATCAACCAGAAAGGAGAACAGATATAGTCTGTGGACACCACCTGCAGAATCACTCCCTTTTAGGGGGTCTTGGAAATTTCGTCATTTCAGCCTGTTGCCTTTAAATTTGCCAAGCAAAGAATGTCTAGTAGAGCACAACTGAACCCAGCCTGAATCCCCCCTCCCTAAAAACGACAAACAAACAACGGTACCATTAGAGATTGTGTGGTGATCAACATCCTTACAAATTGTGGCAAATGAAACAGCTGAGTAGGATCTAATTATAAAGATAAATGTGTTAGAAATTAACAGATGTTCTTTTTTTTATTTTAACTGACTGGCGACTCCAAACACGCTTTTCATTTAGTGCCTGCAGTCCCACCCTGGACTTGAAACTGGTTCAGAGTTTGAGTGTAGAAGTCCATTTAGTCAAAAGGTTCGGTCTAGTTGCTTAGTTGTGATCCTCTTGAACTCCTCCTTCACCTAAAAACAAACAAAGACACAAGCACACAACACACAGGCACACACATTGAAATGTTTTAGCTTGGAAATGGTACATAGCATGTAGATGTTTTTACAAGCTCATTTTGACTTCTTATTATTGTATTTATGTACCGGTTGATTTCATATAGTTGTGTGTATATACACAATAAAGCTACATCAATGGATTTAAGACCTTCCAAATTAATTTACTTCAAAATATCTAATGACCTACTGACTGCCATGAAAATGTGGCACAAACATTCATGTTTACCTGAGATTCATAAAAAATGGCAGGCCATCTCTCCATGACATCTGGGACAGCGGGCATCTGGTTGACAACCTCCAACCGTCGATATGGAAAAGTCTTCTCCATTTTCTCACTGATGATCTTGTCGTTGTTGGCTTTTTTCACTTCTGTGAGTAGAACCACCCTCTCTTCTTCCATTGTTTCTTTTGTTTCTCCAAGTTGCAATGGCGGCAAATAATCGACTTCAGCCTTTTTGGGTCTTTTGAGGCCTTTGGGACTGGAAGTCATCTTTCTTGAAGAGTTCACCTCTAGCTCTGGACAGGCAATTTGGAGCCCTCTTACTTTTGCCCGATAATTGCCCATCTTATACTTTATTCTTTGTTGCCATCCATACATGCCATTGAATGAGCCTGGCTCTTTGAGGCACGGATACTTCTCAACCAAGGCCTCAACTACATTCATCACTTGGATTCCTGTTGGGTAAGCCGTGTATTGAAATATTCTCTCAGCTAATTTCTCAAGAACGCTGCTAGTCACTTTCGGGTTGTTTAACAGGGTTCCATTGGAGTGGTAAGCTCTGTTTCCTGCCTCCAGCATAAGCTGAGTGTCAAAGGAAAATGGTGGAATTTCGAACTGTCTTGGCCATGGTTGGGAACGGTATGACGGACTTTCATCAGATGATGAAGAGAGCAAAACGGTGTCCTGAGATGTTAAAGATGTGGATGACAGGCCATCTGATTCTGCTAAGTTGTCATCCTTTTCTTCCACTGTGCTGAGATTTACAATGACTGGTTCAACTTGGACAACTTTCAGGGTACCCATGTCTTGCACATCATCTATGGAGGTCAATGTGAAGAACTGACCCCCAAACTCCATATCTTGATACATTAGAGTAAAGCCATCTGGAGTGCTGAATGTGCTCTGGATGACGAGCTTGAGATCCTGTAGAGAACTGGGGATACCTGATGGCAGAAGCAATTTATGCACTGTATGATCATCAAAAATGATCCGTAGCTTTGCTGGGGTGGACATCTGAGCAGGCAGGAAGACACTGAAAATAAAAAGAAAAAAGAATATCCATTTAGTTCATTCTGACAAAAATAATTAAGTCTTTTTAATCAAATTCCATTGCTTATTTAAAAGGGAGTGTTGATGTGGTGTTTTAAGGTAACAACTCGTCGTCCTGCGATAGTGTACATAGCCAGGGGGTAGAAATCAAGTAGTTCTTTCGGCTCAATTATTTGGATGTTGCCTGTGTAGTCTAGCTCATAGCTCCTGAGGTGCTCGTTGTACCATCCATTTAGTAGTTTGACAACAAAGACTATGCTATCCAAAACCAAGATGATCTGAGAAACTTCAGCAAAGTCAGGCATACCTGCAGTTGAACCATAAGACAGCAACATTCCTGGCACATATCTTGTACCTGAGATGGCCACCTTGTTTGAGACATGGACCATTGTGACATTTGGATACTTGCGCAGCACCAAGTCTTTAATGGCCTCATTTAGTACATCTAATGACACTTGTGATGTTTTTGTAACAGACACAGATTGTTTGAGTACACTGTTCTCATTGAGACACAGTGCAACCATGAGTTGGTGTCTATTGGCGAGGGACAACAGTATGTTCTTAAAAGAGCCGGTCTGTCGGACAATTTTTTTTAAAAAGCTGTGCTTCGCTTCGAAGCGCATTGTCCACAAGGCAGACAATGGTCCAAATTCCCTTATGAGCTCAGGATAATGCTCAATAAAGTGGTGTTTGGGAATTAGTTTGTCTTGGGGGAATACATACAGAAATCTTTGCCGGTGTTCGGCGATCTTTGTGTCCAAGTAGCAGATGCTTTCCTCTGTGTGAGCTGGGGACATGACTAGCTCCACTATATCTTCAGAAACATTAGCACCTGCCATACCGGATCACTTATCAGGTACGTCTCAACCCAATCAAAAAAGGTAAAAGACGCAGCAGGCACCAATTTTCATGGGCATTCCCCCCTACTGATCTTTTTGCAGCGAAATTAGCGGGGACCAAATGTGGGCGGTTTGTTCGGTCAGTCCACTTGTAAGGGAACTGAGCAAGTAAGTTATTGAATTCCACCAAGGAAAAGTACTTGTTCTTGATGAACACATTCAGTGACAATGCCAGCTCTAGGGGAACAACACCCTCAAGAAGGTCATGTAGGACATCAGGAGGGTAACCAGATGTCACATCAAAATAACACAGCTTTTCAGATAGTGCACACTGCTTTTTCACCCCATAGCATGGACTAAGAGAAGGACTTGATAAAGCTGTCTGAACATGCAAGGTGTGCTGCTCTTGACTTCTTCGCTGAAAAACTCCTGATCTTACCTCTGTTGTCTGAAACAAAGAGCGCTCTCCCAGACAAAATCGACAGACATGAGGTCCTGTGAAACTTTCAACAAATCCTGCCACAGCATGAGCACCCAAATTGTCAGCCACTACGCTCACCACAGTGCCTTTGATCACTTTCCCAAAACTTGGAATAAAAAGACCATCTTTCTCTAAGCTTTGAAGATCCCGCAATAGTGGCTCTAGCACTGTCTGAAATCCAAACTGTTTGGTGTCACTGGCCTTACAGAGAATGGCTAAGTATATACTTGTCAATGCCGATCTTGCATGTGCTGGGATGTTGCCTAACACCCAATACACAGCAGTGACTTTGTGAATCTTACGGGATGTTCCCAGGGGGTTGCAGATCTCAAAGTCATCGATGTACAGGATAAGACTCAATCTATCCTCATCAGCAGCGAAAAAATCATTTTTCTGAAAATGAGACCCATCTTGAAATGACTGATATTTCGACGCACAGTCTGAGCTCCTTGTAGCAACTAGATGCTTTTCTGGAGAATTCTTAAGCACCTGTGACAAGGACTGCAGTATAGGAATATACTGGAATGTTTTATTTTCCTTCTTGTTCAGAATATATTCTTTTGGTTCCACAACTGAAAAATGTGACTTCATATATTCCCTCCTCCTATATGATGTAGTAAAAGGACCATCTTTCCTTAAAGCTGAACTAATAGGGTGTGACTCACACAAGTTGCTCACCAAATCGCTTAACAGAGTGAATCCCAAGTCACAGTGTGTTTTCTTGAGGTGGGATCGACAAAACATGTCTCAAAAAACAGGTCCAGATGAGGAGCAGGATATGAACTGTACTCATCTACAATTTCTCAATGCACTGTGCGGGCATTTGTAACAACTCTCAAACTTTAGAAAAAGCAGTTCCAGGTCTATCCTGTATAAACTCAGACAAATAGGTCACTGGTTCAACAAAAACCTCTGTATCCTCTTCAGAAATCACTGGATCATGCTGGATGATAGGAGTATCTGAATGTGTTTTCAAGAGCTCAGGTCTAAAGTCTTCATGCGAGTGCTGATGTGTGCCATGTTTCCTGTGCTTATGAGTACAAAAGGTTGAATAGATGTTTGTACTGAAGTTACAGTTTTTGAACACACACTGAACATCTTCAAACCTCTTCAGATGACTGTGTAAATGCTCAAAATACTGTTTCTCTGAAGAGAAGGACACTAAACTGCAGCGCTGACAACTGAACGAAACTACCACCTTTGGTGCAACTGATTCCACATGATGACGGGATAGATGGATCTCGAGAGCATTAAACGTCTTAAATGAACAAGGACAATTAGCATATAGGCAACGTATGCACTGAGTACGGCCACTGTTTCCATGTTTGAGTCTGTAGTGCTTGAAAAGATCAACCCTTTTATTTGAGGCAAAGCTACAACTTTTACACAGCCACCTACTCTCCATCATACTTCCTACTTTCTATAGATTCTCTCTCTCCTCAGTTTTTTCCCTCTCAAGTACATGGATGAGGTTAGGATGATAATGTGCTATACAAATGCAATTGCTGTATTTCATGCACATCTTATCAAGTTCACTTCAAAATATTTATTTTACAGTGCTCATCTGACCCTTTGTGGTTGAAATCAGTGCATTGTGTTTGCTATATGAAATGTTCAGATATTTTATGAATACTTGTGATATTTTTTAATATTGCATGTTGTAGGTTTTTAATTCAGTAATCTTGTACAGCACATAAAAAGGTCAAACTTGGCATAGACTTACTAAATCACTATCTAGGTGTTTGTGAAGACACATTGATGACCGGAGCCACGATCCCAAGCAAACGTTTTAATAACCTAAAATAGTTGGGCCACGAGGTCAGCGCCATCTTACTATGATCATAACGGTTAAATCATTCTAAAATCGGTTTCTAAAGTAGCGTGTTCATGGCGCAGATAGTTTTACTTCTCTTTCAACCCTCAGTCCATATCAATTTATCGACTAACATCTGCTATTAATACAAAACTAACACGTTTAATATCCTCGTTATCAGAATCAAAGCCGTGCTCATTACCACTTCAGTGACCAAAATATCTGTCGTGACCGTTCCACTTCAAACACTAAGTACACTAACAAATTTTAAACAAATTTAAAGGTTTTTTTTTCATGTATTTATATTACAAACATTTCTTGTGTTTTTTACAGTGATTATTTATTGTTCTTTTAATCCAATTTAAAGGAGATGACCACATTGTTAAAATGTCAAACATTTATAAAAAATTCAAAAGAAGCTTTCTGAAGTTTAATGGCAATGGCTATATCATATGCATAACACAAAAATTAAATGTAGGGTCATTTAGCCACTGGCTCTTTGGAAGCTAATTAGCAAACTAACAAAACTATGGAAGCTCCTCTCCCCTGCAATCTTCATTAGCCAAAAGCGTTCAAACTCGCAAAGCTCGAAAATTTAATTGATTTGGGCGTGCTTACCCTACGTGATGAATGTTCCACAACTTCAACGTCTGGGAAAGGGAAGCACGTGACCAACAGCGACAGAGTGAAGACGTGGAGATTTAATCAGCGACCCACCATGCAAAAAATGTCACTCGCATAAATTCCTCCGTGGACAGGTAACCTTGTTGGGGCATGTCTGGACGTCTGACGTCACACCCCTCTATTGGCAACATTTACTTGAAATTCTGTAGTTTAATGTAATGAGGACAACCATTTCAGAATTTTTACTACAGTTACTACAGTTAAATTTACTGAATTTATTTAACTAAATGTGAAGACACACAATTACGCAGAAACTCCAAGCATTACACTGAATTACACATGACATGTTTGAGTAATTCTCAGAATTGATGTATTCATGTAGAAATTACTTTAATTGTCCACATTGTATTTACAAAGTCAAAAAATAATTTTTTACAGTGTAAGCAGATCATCAGAACTAAAGTTAACTGGATTCACAGGGTGCAAGGCGGGAACCAGCCCTGTCAAGTCTCCCTATTACTATTTTACAGTCTAATATTAACCCTTAAAATAGGTTTACTACATTTTAGTGTGCATATGTAATCTGTAACTGTAACTGTAAAGCAACCTCGGGTACTAGAAAGGAACTTTATAAATGCAACATATTATTATTATTATTATTATTATTATTATTATTAATTCATTTATGTATTTATTTTTTATTAAAGCAGGTTCTATTTTTTAGCCTATTTTAACTTGACCTGATCATCAAAAGAACACACACACCCACACCTACAAAAATATAAAATCAGATTTTAAAAATTACTTCAAACCTCAAAAACACATAAAACAATATGCAAGTTACACAAACCAGTAAACAGCTAACCTAAGGAACAAATGAGCCTGATGCTTGATGCTCCAAGCCGGCTCTGGTTTTCTCACTGAATCTCATGTTTCGTGTCTATCTGAGACACATGAGGCTGTCCTGGATTCACTTCTGGCTCCCAAATAACATCCATATGTATTCAGACACCTTTCTTTCCACAGTTTGTAACTTTAAACATTTACAACCTGGAATTAAAATAAACTTAACAGAAATTAAACAGTACTGTGCAAAATTATTTGGTCATCATTAGATTTGTTGTTTTAGCAATGCTATAATGACCATATATAATTATTTCTCAGTCTCTTTATTATAATACAACCAGAAAATATGGGACATTTGTATGCAGTATTAAAAACTATCATGTTTCTAACCTGGCTTTCTTAAACCCAAATGGAATGGAACCCTCTTTAATGTCATTTCTAACACGTTCATGTCAAAATGACGGCCGTGAAAAAGATCTGTTACACCAGGTTTGTGTAAGACATGCATGAGCATTACATACACAGTGTATGAGTTTAACTGTAAATGACAAAGATTACAGATTTTTACAGACATAAAATCATCATTTTGCATCAGCAAGGCCACTCTCAAAATGTGGATACTCGAGATGTGCCATTCAAATTGATATAAGGAAATCTGAAGAATCAAGAAAGGTCAAAGCCAAGAAAAAAAAAAAAATGGAAAGCCAAGAAGACTTTCAAAATCTGATAAGTAGTTTCTCAGAGTTTCTTCTTTGAGAGACTGGAAGAAAACCGACGAGGACCTGACTCAGCATCAGGCAGCCTACTGAGGATACCAAGTTAACCTCATTTTAATTCTTAGTACAAATGTCCTGTATGTTCTGTTTGTACCTTAATAAAGAGACTGATAAATGATTATAGATGGTCATTATACCATTAATAAAATAACAAATCTAATGGTGGCCTAAGACTTTTGTGCTGTACTGTATGTCATTAATATACACAAAACAGCCCTTGATATTTAGTGTGGGGAAAATAAATATGGTTCATATTATTCATACATGAATAAAAACACCGTGGTTATGATACTTGTGAGAGTGTTACTGATGTACAGATGTTGATTAATGTTATCATTAGATAGAGTAAACAAGGCAGAGTTATGATGGAACTACAAACTCATGTTTACTTTCATTTCTTTTCTTATCTACAGAAGCTCCTGTTTCCAATAAAGAAGTTCCTGTTCCCCCTAATAACAAGGGTAAAAAAAAATTGCAGAGAGAGACGAATCCTCAAGTGAGTGTCATTGTTTCATTCCATATAAAACATTTTTATTTGTAATAAATTTAATAATAACATAGTTGAGTAATTATACAGCACTAGCGGGTAGCATGGTGGCTCGGTGGGTAGCACTGCCGCCTCACAACAAGAAGGTCCTGGGTTCAATCCCAGGGTGGGGTGGCCTGGGTGCTTTCTGTGTGGAGTCTGCATGTCCTCCCCGTGTCGGTGTGGGTTTACTCTGGGTGCTCTGGATTCCTCCAACTGTTCTGAGAGATGTTTTATTAATAAGAATAACTTTGTTTTGTTACAGATGATGCAGGAATGAAGCGTCCTCAACCTGTGATCATCCTTCTCTCTGTTGTCATGGTTACTGCTTCAAGCCTCTTGCAATGAATAGAAATGACAGTGGTTAAGAGATGTACAACACAACAAAAAAATTAAAACGAACCCCCACAACCTAAAAAAAATAAACAAAACAAGGATACAAAAAAACACCACCATTGCCCATCCTAAGTCCAGAAGAGAAATGAGGAGGGCTTGGCATAGGGCCAGTTACCCCAAATGCTTAGATTCAAATTGTAACTGAAATTGATGATGTCATCACAGAGCACTCAGTGTGTTTGAGACATCACACACTCCAAGCAACACACAGAACACATCACACATGCACTCCACTCATGCACTACATGCGACACACACACACACACAACACACACTTAGACCCACCACTCACAAACAAATCTGCACGTGGCCAAAAGTATTAGGACACAAATCTGCACATGACCAAAAGTATTAGGACACAAATTGGCACGTGACCAAAAGTATTAGGACATGCCCCTGCATGGGGACAAAAGTATTTTGAATTGATTTTAAGATTCTTTTACTGGTTTTTAAATGCCTCCATGGTCTGGCTCCCCAGTACCTCGTCAGTGACATGACTGTGAGGTACGCTCCATCTAGAGCCCTCGTACCGAACTCGTACCAAAGAGTGGAAAGGCGACCTTATTACGGCCTCAAGCTTTGGAACTCTCTTCCTGATGACCTGAGGGCTCTGGACGATCTTAACACATTTAAGAGGAGGGTTAGCATTTTGTTAATGCTTTATCTGTTTAGATTTTACCTCTTTTATTGCATCTGCACTTGTAAATGTTTCTACTTTATTTCATTCTCCTGTTTTCCTATTCTTTTGTTTTAACACCATTTCATTTTTATTATTTTACTTTTGTAAAGCACTTTGTGAAAAGCTCTTCCAATAAAAGCTATATAAATAAAGATTATTATTATTATTATTATTATTATTATTATTATTATTATTATTATTATTATTGTTATTATTATTATTATTATTATTATTATTATTATTAGGACAAAGAGTCACACGCAGCCAAAAGTACTGGGACACAATTCAGCACACTCCTAAAAATATTGGGACACCCCCCACGCAGCCAAACGTATTTGAACATGCCCCGGCACTTGCCAGCCAAACGTATTTGGACACACCCCCATACTTGCTGACCAAAAGTAATGGGACACACCCCCGCACGTGGCAGCCAAAAGTATTTGGACACGCCCCCCTTTTTGGCGGCCAAAAATATTGGGAGACGCCCCGCACTTGGCAACCAAAATTATTGAGACATGCCCTACACTTGGCGACCAAAAGTACTGGGACAAGCCCCCGCATGTGGCCAAAAGTATTGGGACACAAGCCATATTCTTTTCCATTTGCCACATTTCAAGCACTGTCAGGAAATGCAGTTGTCATTATTATTATTATTTTTTTTTTTATTATTATTATTTATTTTTTTTATTTTATTTTTTTTCATTCATTTTCATAGCTGCTTAATCTAGTTCAGAGGTCTAACCAGCAGCACATGGCACATGTGTACACACACACACATTCAGACTGGGACACTTTAGAGACACCAATATTGTTGTTGTTATTATTTTTACCTTTTTGTTTAACTTGCATCTAAATCTAACTGACAAATGTATCTTCAGGTTAAATAATTCCGATCAAATTACTTTTTCAAACTGTTAACCAGCCCTGGATTAAACCACTGGGTGTAAGAAGATCATTCTGTATTGAACCAGTGTAACATCGGTCTAATTAAGTACAATCAGAGAGAGTTTATATCATCAGTTCTTTAATTAATGCTGTGGGGAGTTACACAGTATTAACCATTATGTAACAGTTCGTTCTGACTTTGCAATCTGACTGGTTGAGAAGCGTTCTCACCATGATGATATTTGTGGTAACAGCATGGTTTTTTCACACCAAAACGATATCATTCTTCTGATGTGCTACGAAGTATTGACAAGCTTTATGAACACAGATATACAATCGGGCAAATAAGTATTTAGTCAGCCACTGATTGTGCAAGTTCTCCTACTTAGAAAGATGAGAGAGGTCTGTAATTTTCATCATAGCTACACTTCAACTATGAGAGACAAAATGAGAAAAAAAATTCAGGAAATCACATTGTAGGAATTTTAAAGAATTTAATTCTAAATCATGGTGGAAAATAAGTATTTGGTCAATAACAAAATTTCAACTCAGTACTTTGTAATATAACTTTGTTGGCAATGACAGATGTCAAACGTTTCCTGTAAGTCCTCACCAGGTTGGCACACACTGTAGCTGGTATTTTGGCCCATTCCTCCATGCAGATCTCCTCTAGAGCAGTGATGTTTTGGGGTAACACGGACTTTCAACTCCCTCCACAAATGTTCTATGGGGTTGAGGTCTGGAGACTGGCTAGGCCACTTTGGGATCATTGTCATGCTGGAAGACCCAGCCACGTTCCATCTTCAATGCTCTCACTGATGGAAGGAGGTTTTGGCTTAAAATCTCATGATACTTGGCCCCGTTCATTCTTCCCTGAATGGTCAGTATTCCTGTCTCCTCTGCAGAAAAACAGCCCCAAAGCATGAGGTTTCCACCCCCATGCTTCACAGTAGGTATGGTGCAACTCAGAATTCTTCTTCCTCCAAACACAGCGAGTTGAGTTTTTACCAAAAAGTTTTATTTTGGTTTAATCTGACCACATGATATTCACCCAATCGAGGGAGATTATCAATGGTCTTGTATGTCTTCCATTTTCTTACAGTTGCTCCCACAGTTGATTTATTTACACCAACCTGCTTGCCTATTGTAGATTCACTCTTCCCAGCCTGGTGCAGGTCTACTATTTTTTTTCCTGGTGTCCTTCAACAGCTCTTTGGTATTGGCCATTGTTGAGTTTGGAGTCTGACTGTTCGAAGCTGTGGACAGGTGTCTTTTATACAGATAATGAGGTCAAACAGGTGCCATTAATAGAGGTAACGAGTGGAGGACAGAAGAGCTTCTTAAAGAAGAAGTTACAGGTCTGTGAGAGCCAGAAATCTTGCTTGTTTGTGGGTGACCATATACTTATTTTCCACCATGATTTACAATTAAATTCTTTAAAACTCCTACAATGTGATTTCCTGGATTTTTTTTCTCATTTTGTCTCTCATAGTTGAAGTGTAGCTATGATGAAAATTACAGTAAGTAAAAATTAAGTTGGAGAACTTGCGCAATCAGTGGCTGACTAAATACTTTTTGCCCCACTGTATAACATATACAATTAACACAATAACCCTGATAAATAACTAAATTCTGTCAATTCATTATTATTGAATTTTATTTCTAGTTTTGCTCCTTTTCCCTTTAATCTTGGCGTGTTTGAACTCTGTATTTCAAACTAACGTTACTTGTTAGTGTTGTATAAACCTTTTGTATTATACTTCAGTACCACTCAGTGCACTCTCATGTCTGATTTATATGTTCGTAATGTGTGCTTTTGGAAACAGGGTTAAATAAACAGAACGCTATACTGAATGATGGAAGAGACCACAAGCGATCTAAAGGAACAGCCTCACAGCACAGACTATCAACACAGAAATGAACGACACCTTGGACAAAAGCAAGTTTATTTTGTAACCAATCTATTTGTTTTCCGCAAGAAGCGCCATCTAGCGACCATTTTATGTCAATAACAGCAGACTTGACTGAAGACGCCGTGATATTTTGATACACTACTAGTAGGAAGTTATAATGTTTAAATGACCGGTGCTCTTGACTTCTAGGTATATGTAGGTCAAACCGACCCGGTGCTTCTAGTGGTAAGGCAGGGAAGGGAATTGTTTCATGCATAGCAACAGCTCACATGGATCTACTTTTTGGTGGAAGGTATTTTCAGGATTCTGTATGAAATTCTGGACTTCTTTGACTTCTTTAGTTTCTTTATTTTGTTGTAAAAAATTGCTGTATGAAAACCTCCAACTCATATTCAAATATGAAAGCTTGATCTAATTAAGCAAAACCCGAGGTCGTGTGCTATCATGAATAACATCGGCTGTGATTATCTATGGTACTCACCTTTGTCTGTGATGTTTTTCCCAATAACACACTCCCTCTCGTGTTCTGTTGCTTACTCAGATCAGGCTTTCATATTTGAATATGAAAGTTGGAGGTTTTTCCTTGCCACTGTTCCCTCTGACTGCACTTATTGGGAAGCCTAGGGTACGTGTGGTATCAATACATTTCATCGTTGAAGCATGGTTACCTTCAGACTTGACATGCAAGGTGTGACTGGCTGCCTTAATAAAACGATCATGGGTATGGCCTCGTGAAGGTAGGAGAGAGGACCATTGGGTCATACAATTCTACAGCGGACACATGTTCACCTGGGTAACCATCCTTATTTAACCTTATGATTCAGAGAATGTGTGTGTGTGTTTCTTCAACTGTCTTTAGCAAGGGAGCCTGTTTTCTGTAAAAACTAGACGAAAGAGGAAATAAAGCCAGGCGAGGAAATACAGCAATGGTGAGAGGACGCAGCCCTGAGGGGTACCAGTGTTGGTAGTTCGGGGGTCAGAGACGTGTTTTCCCAGCTTCACAAACTGCTTTCTGTTAGACAGGAAGTCAATGATCCACCTGCAAGTGGAGTCAGCCACAAGTGGCTGGGAGAGCTTCTTTTCTGTAGTACGGCCGGGATGATAGTGTTAAACGCAGAGCTGAAGTCCACAAACAGGATCCTGGCATAGGTTCCTGCAGAGTCCAGATGCTGGAGGATGAAGTGGAGAGCTGTGTGTACTGCATCATGCACAGACCTGTTAGATCTGTAGGCGAACTGCAGGGGATCGAGGATCTGTAATGGACTTGAGGTGAGACAGTAACAGTAAAAGGACTTCATGACTACAGAGGTCAAGCTGACGGGTCTGTAGTCATTTAGATCAATGGACCTTGTTTTTTAAGCCTTCCCTTGGCCTTCCATTGCTTGAAGGGAGGGAGGGAGGGAAGAAGGAAGGAAGGAAGCACACTTACCTTTCTACTAGGAAGAACACAAGATGACTCCAATATTGCCACTAAGTCCCTGAAACCTTTATCTTGACTATGCTGAATGGCTGTGTGTCTCTAACAATCATGGAGACCAAAGCCTCATCCAGCTCCTCCTTTCTGGTCACTGAATGGTAGATTAGATTAGAATCAATCTTATTGCCACTGAACTAACAGTACTCGCCAGTGAAATAGCTATAAATATTACCCACCTTTGCTGGGTTCAGTCCTATTTCCCTCATTATTTTCATGACAAGCACGAAAATGTCTGAGCATAGATTTGTTGTTGTACCCCAGTTCCTTGGCACACAACAAACACTTCACCTTGGAATAGAAAAAATTACTTGTGAACATTGTAGTAGCGACAAATTTCTATATTAACATTATTTATTTGTAAGACCTTATTGGGAGAGATCTGCTCAAAGTGTTGCCATCAAGGGGAAATCCGTCTCCTCTTAACAGGCTTCATGAAACAAAAAGATCTATGTAACATGCAAATCTGCAAAACATCAGAACTAACACGCACAGTTTGCTGGGATCCATGGAGCTTTAGATATGCTCATAAATTGCGCCAATGTAGCCGGTGTGAACAAAAACGTAATATTGTTTTTTTATTTCTTTCTCATTTCATAAAAATATAAAATGTCACTCTCATAAATTCCTTGTCATTTAATGTGGAAGTGAATTATTTTCTTTACATTTTGTGCCAGTTTTATTTTATTTCAAATGATTCGTTAATTTGATATTCATATTGAATCTTGTTTTGTCAAGTAATACCTAGTATTATAGAGCCAGTGTTAGTTATTTTAAATTCATCCCTTACCTTTGGTTATATGTCCAAATCCTTTAAGTCTGCCGTTATCAAAGCTCTGATTAAAAAAGCCAATCTTGACCCTTGTGTGATATCTAATTATAGACCAATTTCAAATCTACTGTTTCTTTAGAAAAAGCTGTCTATCAGCAGCTCTGCAGTTACCTCCAAAGGAATGAAATTTATGAAACATTTCAGTCTGGCTTCAGGCCCCATCATAGTACTGAAACAGCATTACTTAGGGTACTAAATGACTTGTTAATGTCCTCAGATAAGGGGTGTGTTTCTTTTCTTGTTCTGTTAGATTTAAGTGGAGCATTTGACACTATAGATCATGATGTTTTACTAAACAGACTAGAAAATGCTGTAGGTATTAAGGGATCAGCACTTTCTTGGTTTAAATCCAACTTAACTGACCGGTACCAGTTTGTTCATATAAATAATCTAAGGTCTAAGCTCTCAAAAGTGAAGTATGGCGTGCCTCAGGGGTCAGTGCTTGGCCGCTTTTATTCTCTCTGTACATGCTACCCACTAGGCTCAGTTATTCGTAAACATGGCATTAGTTTCCACTGCTATGCAGATGATACACAGCTGTACATATCAGCCAAACCTAATGACAGCCTTACAATCAACCACAAATCGAGGACTGTGTAAAGGAAATAAAAGATTGGATGTTATTTAATTTTCTCTCTTACTTAACTCAGATAAAACTGAGGTTCTATTAGTGGGACCCAAACCTGTGAGAGACAGGTTGGCTACATGTATCCTAAATCTAGATGGCTGTCCAGTATTGCCCAGTCCGTCTGTAAAAAAACTTAGGTGTCACATTTGATTCAGATCTCTACTTTGATGTGCACATTAGCAGCATCTCTCGAATTGCTTTCTTTCAATTACGTAATATCGCTAAACTTAGAAATATCTTCTCTTTTATGATGCAGAGAAAACTTGTTCATGCGTTTATAACCTCAAGGTTTGGATTACTGGTAACGCCTTACTTACTGGATGCTCTAGTCAATCTATAAATAAGCATCAGTTATTCAGAATGCAGCCGCCCAAGTGCTAACTCGAACTAGAAAATTTGATCATATCACTCCCTGTTCTATCATCACTGCACTGGTTACCAGTTAAATTCCGCATTGATTACAAAATACTTCTTATAACTTATAAAGCTCTACATGGGCATGGCCCCACATTATCTGAGTGAAAGAGTTTTACAATCCAGCACGTCTACTTCGTTCGCAGGGTACGGGACTTCTTTAGTTCCTAGAATTAAAAAAGTCATAGCCGGGGGAAAGGCTTTCTCATACATGGCCCCCCAACTATGGAATAAACTACCCACTTTCGATTCAGACACTCTCCAAAGTTTTAAGTCTAGGCTAAAGACCATACCTATTTACACAGGCTTTTGTCTAGATTTAAACCAGGATGCATGGCTTGGGTCACTGGGGCCGGAGTCTGGAGTCATGTCTGGCCTGCCTGCCTTGTCCGCTAGCCGGGAGTGTCGAGTGGGCAGTCTGGCTGAACTGGGCTTCGGTCCTCGTGATCTTGACTGCATCCTTGCCTTAGACTAAGGGCAGAGCTGGGGGTTCATAGTCAAAGAGTCTTATGGTGATCAGAGACGTTGGGTTGCTGTCTTCTGCCTCCCGTGGGGTTGCCAATGTCTCATGTGATCTCTCTTGGCTGTGTTTCCTACCAGTTCTCCTCTTTCTAGCTATGCTGCTATAGCTAATGCTGCTGGGGTCTCATGCTACACATGCCATCAGTGATTGACATGTCATCAGTGATTGTTAATAGACACTGTGCTCTTAATCAACAACTAATTACATTTTCTGTTTTCTCTCAGAGCTGTGTTCCGGCAGCCCCACACATGATGTTCGTCCGCTGCAGCTTCACTCGGGCTGCTTCCGTCATCAGCTCCAGCCCCATCATACCCGCGGCACTTAATGCCAATGTGCATACTTCACATTTTATTCGAACTATGACTCCATGACTTTAGTTTCGTTCTTAGATTTATCATCTACGCCGCCCAAGGAGGTTGGGTCCCTTTTTGAGTCTTGGTCCTCCCAAGGTTTCTTCCTATAACACTCCCAGGGAGTTTTTGTTTGCCACTGTCGCCCTAGGCTTGCTCAATTTGGGATTGGACGTAGTTATTAGGAGATAATCTAAACTTGTAAAGTTGCTTTGAGACAATGCTCCATTGTAAAAAGCGCTATATAAATAGATCTGACTTGACTTGACTTGACTTTTGTCGGGTGATATGTGGTTTGTTTTCTGCTGGAGTTGCGGGATGAAAATCTGAAGTTGAATATATTTTAATGCGTGACATTTGTTACGACCTGGTCTAGAGGCAGGCCGTTGCATTAAAAAGGTAAGGTGCAAGGTAATGGGAGTTAATGGACGACTCAAGCCTCGAAGAAATAAAGAATATGTGCTTTATATATACAGTGCAAGGGATATAAACCGGAGGAACAAAGACGACCTACACTGTAAACCCAGATTTGGTTTTAATTAATGTTTTTGAGCGATCATTACTTATTCCTTCGTGTTTTGTAAAAAAAAATGTTGTCATTATTAAAACAAATTAGTTGTTTGCAATATTCGGCTGAAATATGCAGTGTATGATCATGTTATTAAAGTAATAAGGCACGAGAGGGTGTGCATTATTCTGAATATATCAAGGGAAAAAGGTGTTAGTAACGCCTCTTTCCCGTGATATATTCACAATAATGCACCCATCGAGTGCCTTATTGCTTTTATAAAACGGTTATAAAAACACTGCAATAAAAAAAACTAGGTTTAATACATAGATATGTTTATTTTAAACAAAATTCCCAATAAACTGGTCTTCCACGATGTAATTTAGTCCGGTCGTCCACCATCTTAATGTAAACATTGGTTGCTAAGCAACATAACAGGCATCGTTATGCTTATGCTACTCATCAATTAAACATACAAAATTAATAATCATGAACTGGTTTACTGTTTATAATAAGCTGTATAATTCCATTAGTAGTAGGCTACATGAGTTAAAATAATGTTCAACCATGTTTGCCCTTCTTTTCTCTGGTGTGCTGGAACAGCTTGGTTCGGAGCGCTTTCGTTTTGGTACTTCGGCACTAGCAATAATGTTGCTTCAGCATCTTCGTTCGCTTAAATTCGGATGCCAGTATGACAGCAGAGATGATTCGCTTCGGTGACCAGTCACAGACATTATTTCCCTTGCCTCCAAGCCAGCATCACAAAGCTTTTGAACCGTAGTACTCCGTAGACAGTGGTTGGTGTAAATAGTTTTAATTCCAGCTGTTCTGCAAATTCTGGGCAGCATGGAGGCAAGGAAATTGACACCCATAGGCTCTCTGGTGTACCTAAAAAAAGTGTGTATAATGTGGTAAATGGTGCATACTGACCGGCGTTATTAGCACCAAACCCCACTTGTAATAAAAAAAAGGGTTACTTACCACATGTCGTTTGTAACGACTGTTTTCTTTGGATGGAGATAAAACGCTGGTGGATTCGAGGGAAGATGCGAAATATATTTTTCCAACGAGGCAACAGGACACAGCGTGTTCCCCGGCTGCTCGTACATAAATCCTTGTCGTCTCTCTCTTGTTCGTTCATTCAGGTGTTTGTGGTTTTTGGTAACCTCATTACATGTCAGAGTCGCATACTTCAAACCGTTCTCGTCCTCAGTTTAGTCCTCGTCCTGTGCTTTAGCTGCCTTGCCTCTCCGTCCCAGATGCAGCTGTAAATCAAACAACACTTTGTTGACAAGTCCCACTCGTGTGTATGGACATAGTGCTTTGGAGTGTCTGATTTGAAAAAATCTTTATCTGTTACAGCCTGGTATGTGTCGACTGGTCTCAACCCTCTCTCCGAAGTTTTTTCACTACTCCAAGGAAAACGCTGTTACTTGTGGTAAAGTCTGGATATTTTATGATACACCAAGATAAACTAAGTGGTGGGTCATTAATATACCTGTTCAGTCCTGCACGTAAGCAAACATAGCTGCTGAAACCATATGATTCTCCTTTGCCGTTCTTCACTGTGGCATAAAACTGACGAAGAATGAGATTCAGTTCTGTTTTGGTTACTTTTTTAAAGTCAATAGACACATTTTTCTCATAACACCAGGTCTGAAAACACTGAATGGCCCACGTCGTCTATTTAACGATGTTTTCTTCATTTCGTAATTTTTCTAACGTGTCTATCTCCGTGTTATTAATTTCAGCATGTCTTTTTTTTCAGTCTCCTCGATTCTGTCCATCTCCTTCCACCATTCATCTACTGGTAAACCACCCAATAAATCAAAATTGACCAAGCCTTCCATGGGTGCTGAAGTATCTGAAATCTGAAAACATAAAAAATCCGGCGCATTGATAGGGATGTGAAGCGGTCAGAGGTGTGCATTATCGTCAGTAATGACACAGCTAGACAGACGGCTCAGCCAATCAGATTTCGAGACCGGAACTACCCATTTTATAAGTGGAGATAGTGTGTTAAGTTTCTTTAAGGGGGAGGGGCCTAGTCCAAATTCTGCCAGTGCCTGCACCTTGTCTGAGTTGTGTGTGACGAGTTTGCTTGTCCTGGCCGCTGCACCTGAAAGCTGTGGGTTTTTGAAAGCAGCATTATTCCGAGTGGAAAGGTGGGAAAGGTGGGTATACAAATTTTGTAGATAAACTGATTAACCAAAAGACGGTCCAGTGACATCAAGTTAGCTAGCTAATCGCTAAAGTTAGCTTAGTGTTAACAAGCTGACCTAAGTTTTTTCTTCTTTCTAAAGAAGATTGTATGAAAACCGTATGTCTGATCAAAAAGCAAGCACACCGTTCTCAGACTGAACATTCTGAAGTTGGAACTGTGTCAATATCTCAAAAACTGCAGGATGAGATGGCAGACAAAAATCTGGCAGAAAAGTAAGAAGATAATATAAAACGGTTAACAGTTATGTTGTACATTGCAAATCACTAATATAAATGTGAATAACAATAGTATTGTGATGAATTCGAGAACAATATAGCACAGTGTGCAATCACTAATTAAAGAATATGTTAATTCCATTTATCAGTTTTACAATCTGCCCATCCAGTTAGTTTATATGAGATTTTGTAAGGTTTCTAGTCCAATCTCCTCTATCTCCCAGCACTCCAATACTGTAAGGCTGGATAGATGTTCTGTTGTGGAGCTCAGACCTTTAAAAGTTATATGAGGAAAACGTCATAGCAACACCTTTTTTCAAGCTTTTTCCAACATCTTTAGGGTGATCTGCCAGTTTAATTTACTTCAGCAGTCATAACCATTTCACAGCTTCTGTCATATGTCGGACTCTCCCGTGACTATATTGCTTAACATACTGATGGTTACAACCACTGATTAAGAGAAATGTCATGTTTGTGCTGTTATGATGTTAGGACTATGATGACTCATTCCGCCACCTTGACATTGGGATCCTCATCGTCCCTCCATCTCAGCCCAGCCTCACTGAAGGTCATCATTGAGGGAGATGTCGTGATGGACAACATTCAAGATCTGCTAAAAGCCATGTGCATTCTCTTTGAACTTACATATGCACTGCATCTCAACTATCCAAAGTCTATGAAGAACACATTCCAGTGCATCCAAAATGTACTTCTCATGTTGGGCCACAGTGAACTGAAATCCAGACTACAAACACTGAAAAACCAGCTTGCACTGTAAAAAAATGTTATATTAAGTGTACTTTTTTTTTTTTACTACTACCTTGTGCCTCTGATACTCAAGATGGCGGCGCCCTGTTTGGCTGCGGCTGCATGGGCTCGTGATTGTAACGGATTTACTTTCCAATATGCGCCAAATAGGGCGTCAGATTCAGTCAAAACTGATAGTCCGCTAACATATGAACGTCAACAGTTGCTGGATATACAATCATTCAGTAACTCTGGCTTTGTTACTTTGTCTACTCGGAAGCTTTTGCATAGCCTTGGAGTGCTGCGGCAAGACCCAGGGGCCTATGGTGCAGCGGACTCGTCCAGCAACTCTAGCCGACAGAGGAGCAAGCGGAGGCGGTGCGACCGTAAGCGGAAGTGCGGTTGTCACGCGGGGCTAACTGCTAAGCTAAAAGCAAACCCTTACAAAACGCCGCTTCCATCTGTCTTTCTCTCCAATGTCCGCTCATTGGAGAACAAAATGGATCATCTACAATTGGAATTAACAACAAATCAAGAGATAAGGAACTGCTGTGCAATAATTCTGACAGAGACATGGCTTAATTCATCAATTCCGGATAACGCTGTTACTATCGAGGGGCTAATTACATTCCGTGCCGATAGGAGCTACGCACTCAGCGGTAAATCCCGAGGGGGTGGTTTGTGTGTTTACATAAACAAGAACTGGTGTAGTAATGCTAAGTTTGTCTCAAGCCACTGCTCACCGGACATCGAGTTTATGACTGTAAACTGCAGACCATTCTATCTGCCAAGAGAGGTTACCCTAGTTTCCATCACTGCTGTTTACATGCCCCCTAGTGCAAATAGTCAAGTCAAGTCAGATTTATTTATATAGCGCTTTTTACAATGGAGCATTGTCTCAAAGCAACTTTACAAGTTAGATTATCTCCTAATAACTACGTCCAATCCCAAGTTGAGCAAGCCTAGGGCGACAGTGGCAAGGAAAAACTCCCTAGTTCTAGGAAGAAACCTTGGGAGGACCAAGACTCAAAAAGGGACCCAACCTCCTTGGGCGGCGTAGATGATAAATCTAAGAGCGAAACTACAGTCATGGAGTCAAAGTTCGAATAGAATGTGAAGTATGCACATCGACATTAAGTGGCCGGGGTATGATGATAAATCTAAGAGCGAAACTACAGTCATGGAGTCAAAGTTCGAATAAAATGTGAATTATGCACAGTGGAGCTCCAGCAGATGAACATCATGTGTGGGGCCGGAACTGCCGGAACACAGCTCGGAGAGAAAACAGAAAATGTAATTAGTTATTGATTAAGAGCACAGTGTTTATTAACAATCACTGACAAATACAAAGGAGGCCATGTGTGTTTTCTACCGGACTATCAGTAAGCTTCAATCATCTAATCCAGAGGGCTTTTTCATTGTTGCTGGGGATTTTAACCAGGCTAACATGAAGACAGTTCTTCCAAACTTTTATCAGCATGTGGATTGTGCTACCAGAGGAATGAACACATTGGACATGGCCTACACCAACATGAGAAATGCATTCAAAGCAGTTCCCTGCCCCCATCTCTTCAGACCACTTATCTGTTATGCTAATCCCTGCATACAAGCCTCTGCTTATCAGAGAAAAACCTACAGTGAGGCAGGTAAGGGTTGAGGGGGCCATGGAGGCTCTACAGGACTGTTTTGAATGTACTGAATGGGACATGTTCAGATCAGCTGCCACCTACAATGACCACATCAACCTTGATGAGTATGCCATGACTATGTCAGCTTACATAAACAAATGTATGGATGATGTCAGTGTCATAAAGAACATCACCACTCGTGACTGATGAAGTGCGCAAAATGCTCAAGGCACGGAACTCAGCCTTCAAGTCTGGTGACAGGATTGCACTGAGAACAGCAAGAGCCAACTTGAATCGCGCCATCAAACTAGCAAAGCGCGCTCACAGTCAGAAAATCCAGGACTATTTTTGCAACTCTACTAGCACCAGGGAGATGTGGCAAGGCATACGGACTACTACAAATTTGTAGCGTGATCGCTGTATCTCCCTCTCTTTACCTTCTTCCCCCAAGTCATAAAACTTTACGACATCTTGGAATGCAATGGCCCCTTTGACAGGATCTTACCCCATCACGTGAAGACCCAACATCTGGAAAAGACTCTGGCTTAACAGGCCAGATAAACAACAAGCTTAAGACATGGCCAAGCCCATGATAACCTGTGCATCTCGCCGTCATAAAATAAACCAATGTGTGGTTTTAAAAGGAATTCTGACAAGTCCACCCTAGACTCAACCTTCCCAAGAGAAATCTCCCCCAATTTCTCCCAAGGAAAGCAAACATGCTTCCACCTAGGTTGCGTTTACGACCTCTCAGCCTGGCGCCAGAAAGACAGCCCTGGATTTATGACACCAAGAAAACTATCAAGCTTTTGTTCTGAGACAAACTTTAATAATTGTATTCAACTTTTTCTGGGAACAGATTATCTTCATCGAAACCTTTTAATTACATAACAAATGATATTTGCTTCATGATGAGTCCAAACACGCCCATACGCATCGCACCCCCATTATAAACACACGTATGTGCATGTACTGATTTGTTATGTATTTCATATCTACTCGGTTAATGTTCTAGTATAATGATATTTTTGTTTTGATACTTAGTGATCCCGTTTGAGTATGATTAGAAATAACAGCTTTTGCCTATGTGTACCGATCGCTCGGGGTTTAATACTGTTCATACTTCTAAAGAACCGAAATGAAGTTATTTAGAATGTACTGTTTACTACATTTTGTATTGATTGTATTATGTGTTTAAAAGTATAGTAAATGTATGTGCTGTAGTTAGAATGCTTTAAAGATGTTCTAGTTTATCAATTCAAGGTGCTTTTGATCATCTGAACCTTACAACGAAGTCTGCATCTAAACTTGTAACTTAGAACTTTGTAAACTGAGAATTTTTTGGTTATTGTGTGATACTTTTAATCACTTTAGATATGTAGGAATATATTTTAATCCAAGTTAGAACGTCTGTGGCTCATATGGTGAAATAAGAAACAACCATGATAGGAGGGGTTTACTCATGAGTCAGCTTCTCATTGGCCGAATCACGGCAACCCCCTTTGTGCACCCGCCTCCGGCCGCCCTCGAGCCAGAACATTCAAAAAGCAACGCGGGCAGACCTCGTGTGAGCTAGCTTCAAGTCTTCTGTTTCTTTGTTCTTTAAGTTTTGTTCTTTGTCTTTTAAAGTTGCAGTTTTTCTTTTTGCAGTGCTTTTGTTATTCGTTTTGCTCAAGTTTCTGCGTTTAATTTAAGTTTTCTGTGTACAGCAGTCTTAAGTAGTTCGGTATTGCCGAATTAGAAGATAGTTAAAAGACCAGCCAGCCAAGACCTACTTCACGCTCTGCCATTTTTTACCTTATAAGTTTTACAAGTTTTTGTTGAAGCTCGTGGTGTTAGAAACGCGTCAACTCCACCTTTATCTGTGGCCAAGATAAATTCTGAGTTGTACGCACGCAAAACGTCGAGTATTCGTGAAGCCTGCAGCCTAAAATTGGGAAGACCGCCATCTCAAGTCACGTCGTTACGCGGAGGCCATCTGCAAGAAACCCCAGGGCCAAACCACTGAGAGACCCTTCTCGGACCGACGGTGGCCATCGAAAGACGGACACCAACGCTCCTCAAAAGATCGTACATTTCCAGCGGCTGGACCAGGGTTGAATGCCCCAAACCAATCGAGTGACCTCCCAGGCGAGTACCTTTTTATGGCTTATCTGGGCCCCTGATTTCTCGTACTTTGCGTTTTTAATCTTAAAACCACACTTCAACATAGACTTATCCATGCCTAAGTAACTTCTACCATACTAATCACATTCAACGTAATTAAGGTTACCAGTAACATTGCAACGTTAGTAATGATTGCGCGACCGATAAGTTACATAGAGTCATCTTGGTTTCTGATTTTTATTACTGTAATATGTACGCTTGCCATTATTCCCTGTTTCCCATACTGTGATATATACATGTTCATTGTCATTTTATGATTTTAATTGCCTTGTTTGTACAGTAGTTAATAAACTTGTTTATAAACCTTTTGAATTTGCCGCCTGGTGTGAGAGTTCATTCATTCAAAGGTCGAGAAATATACTTTGAATTCACTATTCAGACCTAGACTGATCAAGTTGTTGTTCCCTCTTTAACTGGTCTCCAAATCTACCAGTGAATTATTTATATTTATAATAAACGATTTGGTGGTGCCCCTTTTTCTTAATTAATTAATAAATTTATATAATTTTAATTAATACAGTTTAATTAAAATTAATCCAATTAAAGTGTAGTCTTAGTTTGCTACAAATTACAAGTCACCCCCTCCTGTGTGTGATGATGATGTGGACTTTCTAAATGATTTAAACAACTTATTTAGGAGGTTTGAGGCATTAAATTGTTCTCTGTCTGAGGTAGCTGTTCCTCATCAGGATCAAAAGGCACTCTGGCATTGCTGATGTGCGTAGGACTCTGGGAAGGGTAAATCCCCGTAAGGCCTCTGGCAACATACCTGGTCGGGTGCTCAGGGAATGCGCAGTTCAGTTGGCTCACGTTCTGACAGATATTTTTAATACCTCACTGGATCTAGCCAAAGTCCCATCATGTTTTAAGTCTGCCATCATCATCCCGGTGCCAAAGAAATCCCAGATAACATCACTAAATGATTACCGGCCTGTTGCATTAACTCCGATTATTATGAAGTGCTTTGAGAAGCTAGTCAAGAAGCACATCACCTCTGGTCTCCCTCCTACTTTCGACCCCTCTCAGTTTGCCTACAGGCCAAATCGTTCTACCCAGGATGCCATCTCTTCTGCTCTTCATCTGAGTCTTGCACACCTGGAGGAGAAGAACGCTCATGTGCGGATGTTGTTCTTGGACTTTAGTTCGGCGTTTAACACCATAATTTCGCAGCAGCTGGTGAATAAACTGGAATTCTTGGGTTTTAGTACCCCTCTGCGGAACTCGCTCCTAGACTTCCTCACAGAAAGACCACGTGTCAGTAAGGGTTGGACAGAACACCTCCAGTGTCATCACCCTCAGCACAGGCTCACCCCAAGGGTGTGTACTGAGCCCTTTGCTGTTCACTTTGATGACATATGACTGCGTCCCTAGGGCTGCCAGTAATCATGTTATAAAGTTTGCGGACGACACTACACTGATAGGCCTCATCAAGGATAACAATGATCTGGCCTACAGAGAGGAGGTTGAGCGGCCGGTGGGTTGGTGCAAGGTAAACAACTTGATCCTGAACGTTAATAAAACAAAAGAGATCATCATTGACTTCAGGAAAAATCAGCCCTGCCACGCTCCACTTGTCATCAACAACTCAGCTGTAGAGGTGGTAAATAGCATCAAGTTCCTGGGTGTGCACATCACTAACAACCTCACCTGGTCTGTGAACACCACGTCATTGGTCAAGAAGGCACAGCAACGACTGCACTTCCTGCGCAGGATGAGGAGAGTCTACCTGCCCCCACCCATCCTCATTACATTCTACAGAAGCACAATAGAGAGCATTCTGAGAAACTGTATCTCTGTGTGGTGTGAAGGCTGCAGTGCCTCTGACTGGAAGAATGTAAGAAGAGTCGTGAGGACAGCGGAGAAAATCATCGGGACGTCTCTCTCCTCCATACAGGACCTTGCATCGTGTCGCTGTATATCCCAGGCCAGAAACATCATCAGTGACCCCTCGACCCCTCACACCCTCACTGTGGACTGTTTTCTCTGTTGGCCTCTGGAAAGAGGTTTCGAAGCATTCGGTGCAGGACCACTAGGTTCTTTAATAGTTTTTTCCCACAGGCCATCAGACTGCTAAATTCTGAACAGTAACGCTTTACATGCTGCTGCTGTATGTTCATCATGGCAATAGGGAACAACATGCCTTCAGCAAAATTCATTTAAACTCAGCTATTTCTGTAGATATCTATAAATATGGACATGTATATAATCCCCCCCACCCCCGCCCAGTGCTGCTATTCATGTCATACGTTTCAGCTCAACTTATGTACAAATACTTAAAAATGCTTTTTCATCATCTTGTAAATTACGGGCGAGAAATTTCGTCCTGTGTACGCTTGTGTACTCGGAATGACAATAAAGTTTGTCTAAGTCTAAGTCTCTGTATTCACCATATTGTTATTGTCCCCTCTTTGACCTCAATAGGCCCTACAAACCTTCGCATGTTTGATAAAATACAACACAACATGTACTTTCATTCTCCTTTGTCACCAATGATACACAGGAAATGCTGAAGTGGTGATTGTCATTTTGTATTGTTTAAGAACTGATTTAAGTTTGATGAGAGACAGGGATGTTCAGCCACTTGTGTTCTACAATAGAAGATGTAGAACTGTATTCTCAGCACTGTATGTTAGTGCTTAGTTGATATGATGTAGTTAATGCAGTTCATCAGTCAAGTTGAAGTTTTAAAAAGTTTATAACAGGTTTTAACGCATGCATTCATGTATTCAAAAAGATGAAACAGATATTTCTGAATGCTGGGCATACCGGGCATATTTCTTCTTCAAACAAGTTGGGATTGTTAGCATGCAGTTTTAATGCCTATTTTTACTTGTCTTTTGGTGGACAAGTTTGTTATTGGTGCAGTAACAAATTTGAAGGGTTACCTTGAATTGTTTTTTCAATAAAATACATTGGAACATTGAAATGTATTGTTTAGTTTCTTCCCTTCCAATGTTGTTGAGATGTTGTATTTAATACAGTATATCAAAATCAAAAAAGTAATTATTATAAGAAAACATTACCCACATTAAGAAGTTAATTTAAGTAGTGATAAATAATGTTTATATTTCTTTGCTATATTTTTTGTATGTTTAACTTAAAATAATTATTTTATACAACTTGCACTTAAGAAAATAGATAATTTATGTGAACTAATGATTTCGAGTAAAGACTGCTAAAATAAACTTGATTTGTCTACTGCATCCAATTGAAGTTCTATGTTAATACAACTTGACCTGTTTAGTTTTACCTTGTGTAAAAACTTAAATAATTTAAGGCAACGACTTTCCACGCAATTTTCTAGTAAAGTCAACTAATTCAGGATAAGAGTGCAAGTAGTCATGGATAATAAAGGTATGTTATACATGGTCATTATACCATTGCTAAAACAACAAATCTAACGGTGGCTTAAGACTTTTGCACAGTATTGTGAGTTATTGGCAGTAAGGACTGAGCTGGAGAAGCAATCTAATGGTAAGTTTATCTGCAAAACTAGAGGATAAAGTGATTAATTGTATACACAATTTTAGAAATAAAAAACTGAAAAGTGGGGCGTGCAAAATTATTCAGCCCCCTTGCGTTAATACTTTGTAGCACCACCTTTTGCTGCGATTACAGCTGCAAGTCACTTGGGGTATGTCTCTATCAGTTTTGCACATCGAGAGAATGACATTTTTGCCCATTCTTCCTTGCAAAACAGCTCAAGCTCAGTGAGGTTGGATGGAGAGCGTTTGTGAACAGCAGTTTTCAGCTCTTTCCACAGATTCTCGATTGGATTCAGGTCTGGACTTTGACTTGGCCATTCTAACACCTGGATATGTTTATTTGTGAACCATTCCATTGTAGATGTTGCTTTATGTTTTGGATCATTGTCTTGTTGGAAGATAAATCTCCGTCCCAGTCTCAGGTCTTTTGCAGACTCCAACAGGTTTTCTTCCAGAATGGTCCTGTATTTGCTCCATCCATCTTCCCATCAATTTTAACCATCTTCCCTGTCTCTGCTGAAGAAAAGCAGGCCCAAACCATGATGCTGCCACCACCATGTTTGACAGTGATGATGGTGCGTTCAGGGTGATGAGCTGTGTTGCTTTTACGCCAAACATAGCGTTTTGCACTGTTACCAAAAAGTTCATCTGACCAGAGCACCTTCTTCCACATGTTTGGTGAGTCTCCCAGGTGGCTTGTGGCAAACATTTTTGGATATCTTTGAGAAATGGCTTTCTTCTTGCCACTCTTCCATAAAGGCCAGATTTGTGCAGTGTACGACTGATTGTTGTCCTATGGACAGAGTCTCCCACCTCAGCTGTAGATCTCTGCAGTTCATCCAGAGTGATCATGGGCCTCTTGGCTGCATCTCTGATCAGTCTTCTCCTTGTTTGAGCTGAAAGTTTAGAGGGACGGCTGGGTCTTGTTAGATTTGCAGTGGTCTGATACTCCTTCCATTTCAATATGATCACTTGCACAGTGCTCCTTGAGATGTTTAAAGCTTGGGAAATCTTTTTTTATCCAAATCCGGCTTTAAACTTCTCCACAACAGTATCTCGGACCTGCCTGGTGTGTTCCTTGGTCTTCATGATGCTCTCTGCGCTTTAAACAGAACTCTGAGACTATCACAGAGCATGTGCATTTATACGGAGACTTCATTACACACAGGTGGATTCCATTTATCATCATCAGTCACTTTTCAGTTTTTTATTTATAAAAAAAGTTTAAAATATCCAATAAATTTCGTTCCACTTCACGATTGTGTCCCACTTGTTGTTGATTCTTAACAAAAAATTACAATTTCATATCTATATGTTTGAAGCCTGAAATATGGCAAAAGGTTGAAAAGTTCAAGAGGGCCAAATGCTTTTGCAAGGCACTGTATATGGACAGCTGTTTTTTCCTGTTTGTATGTATAGGTTTAAATGCCAAAGTCTAACAATTAAAATATAAATATTGTGATATTACAACCTCAAATTTGGGACCTCAACCTATTCATATAAAAAACAGTTTTTCTTACAATTCCTTTGACTTTTATTTAATTTCAGACAGTATGAACCTGACAGTATGAATTTCATGTTTTTTCTGGTCAACTTAATTTTATTTGTTAATAAACATCCATTCGTGCATTTCAGACCTGTAACATATTCCAAAAAAGGTTGGGACAGGGCAATTTAGGTCAATTAATAAGGTGAAAAAACTAAATAATGATGCAATTTCCAACAGGTGATTGTAATCATGATTTGGTACAAAAGCAGTATCAAGAAAAATCTGGAGGATCTCCAGTTTATCAAATGTGAAATTTATTGAATTGAAATGCTTAAAATCCTCAAAGAAAGACGGGAAGGGAATTCCATATTTCTCCCTCTACAGTGCAAAATATCCTTAAATGATTCAAGGAATTTGGAGGAATTTTAGTGCATAAAAAGTAAGGACATAAGCCTAAACTGAAGAGGACTGATCTCTGCTCCCTCTGTAATGCTCGGTGGGAAGCAGGAGACACACGCAAGACCACTGGCAGGTGAGGTGGTTTTATTTAAACACAGACACGACAGGGACGAACTGGTGAGGCAGGGTAGGAACATTGTGAATCCACGGGGAGGATGAATGAGGGTTAAATAGTGCGGGACTGATGAGGGAAATGAAGAACAGGTGCGCGTGCTCAGCAGGTGCAGCGAGCCGGACGGCCGGTGGGCGTGACAGAGCCCCCCCCGGGAGCTGGCGAGCGGAGTCACGGAGGGTAGGCCGGCGAGCAGCAATGCGGAGGGTAGGCCGGCGAGCAGCGACGCGAAGGGTAGGCCGGCGAACGGGGTCGCCGATGGGAGGCTGGCGAACGGGGTCGCGGCGGCGGGGGGCGGCAGCAGCTGTGAGAGACGCCGGACGAGCCCGTTGACCGAATGGATCAGCAAGCCTTGGTCCTCGGCGAAGGATTTGACGTCCTGAGCCACCTCCCCAAGCCGGGCATGGAAGTCGATGAGCCACCGTCCGTCGGCAGGAGCAGGTTCGCGGCCAGAGCCAGTAGACGCTGTCTCCATGTCGGTGGATTCAACTGTAACGCTCGGTGGGAAGCAGGAGACACACGCAAGACCACTGGCAGGTGAGGTGGTTTTATTTAAACACAGACACGACAGGGACGAACTGGTGAGGCAGGGTAGGAACATTGTGAATCCACGGGGAGAGTGAACTGAGTGAGGGTTAAATAGTGCGGGACTGACGAGGGAAATGAAGAACAGGTGCGCGTGATCAGCAGGTGCAGCGAGCCGGGCGGCCGGCGGGCGTGACACCCTCAGACCACCCAGTTTCCACTCTAAGCCCAGTTTCCATTAAATATTTTACTTTTTAGTTATAACAACCTATCTAGATGCAGATGGATATTTGTACATATTTGGGGAGAGAATGGCATTCATGTAAAAAGTGTTAACAGTTTACATTTCAGGAATTCATAAAGTAATTTTTATTTAAGTACATAAAAACTATGTATGCCAGCCAGGGGAGCTAACAAGGTCAGCACAGGGTACAAGGAAGGCTATGGGAAGCCAACGAAGCTAGCATGGGGATCTAGGGAGGCAATGGGAACCCAGAGAAGCCAAGAAAGCTTGTGTAAGGAACTAGGAAGGCTATGGGAAGCCAGAGAAGCTAACAAAGCCATATTGCTCCCACAGAGGTTTTATTACAATATACACTGCTCAAAAAATAAAGGGAACATTTAAACAACACAATATAGGAAGATGACGGTGAGAGAGTAGGACGCATTTTGCGTAGTCTCCGATACACACTACTTATTTCTACCTCAGCCTCCCTGTACTCAGTCGACACTTTACTTTCATTATTACTTGTTATTTACCCTCTTCTAACATAGTAAACAATGGCTTCTAAATCGTTAAAGACGACCAAAAAAGACCTTTCTCCTAAGCCTGATGCATCGGAAGCGCAAGTTAGCCTCGCAATGCTAACAGCCTTGCTGGAAGAACACCGCAATGCCATCTGCGCAGATCACAGACTCGCTCTCACCACGCTGGAGTCCAAAATAGACAGCATGCAGCTTGTTGTGACTGATCACGGACACAAGATTGCATCGCTGGAATCGAGCTCTAACTCGATAGATGAACGAGTTCGGTCACTGGAGGCGGCCTGCTCTGGGCTTAAGGAAGCTAATGCTAAGTTACAGGCCAAAACTGTTGACTTGGAATCCCGTAGTAGACGCAACAATATTCGCGTTATTGGCGTGCCCGAGTCGCTTGAAGGTCTGCGTCCAATTGCTTTTTTCACCGATGTCTTATCGGAGGTGTTTGGGGACGCGCTTTCTTCTCCTCCGGCTATAGACCGAGCACATCGGTCGCTTGTCAGCAGGCCGCAGTAGGGTGACAGACCGAGGACTGTGATCATTAGACTGCATCATTACCAGGTAAAAGAGAACATTATACGTGAAGCTCGAGCCAGAAGGGGTAACCTTTTGTACCGCGGCCACCCGGTTGCTTTTTATGAAGGCTATACACCGGAGGTTCTCGAACAACGTGTGAAATACAGAGACGTGCTTAGGAGACTGTACGTAGCTGGTCACAAGCCGGTGCTGCGGTTCCCCGCTAGGCTCTTTATCTCGACGGCTAACAGTGGAAAGAAAAGATTGAACTCTGTTGCTGAGGCTGAGGATTTTCTTGGTACATCACAGCCGAATTTATCATAGTCTTATAGATTACATACGCACTTTCACGTTAGTAACTACTTGATGGTTAATGGTGCCAGTTTTGGGATTTTTTTCTCTCCCATATATTTCTATTTAATATGTGTCTTTTGTTCTTTAAACTTTTTCTCTGGTTCATCTGGTATTTTATCCAGTCGGGTTCATAATGTTACCTTAATTCATTATCATTACCAAGCTACTAGGGGAGTTGTTTATGTTTTTACATTTCTAAGGTTGTGTACTCGGTAGACTGTGCGATGGGTTCTATATTTTGTTTAGGGCCTCGGCATTTAGCCTAGTGGACCATTAGTGGGTTGGGTTTGTGTGAAATATGTGTGGAATGTATTGTGTGCTAGTGTTTGTTTTGTTTTGTGTCTTTCTTTCTTTTGCTTTTGTTCCTCTCGTTGTTCTAGCATCCCATTTGATTTACTTTTCTTTAATCGGAATTAATACAATGATACAATGTTCCATTTTTTACAATACAGAGCCATGAATACCAGAAGTAACGGTTTGCGACTTGTCTCCTGAAACACCAATGGTTTAAATGGTGCTGTCAAGTCCGGTAAGGTATTCTCTCATCTACAATACCTTCAGGCCGATGTGATTTTCCTACAGGAAACCCACATTAAATCCTCGGAGCTTAACCGCATTAAGAAACCTTGGATGGGCCATCTTTTCCATTCCAAATATTCGATTAGGGCTAGAGGGGCGGCCATCATTATATGTAAAGGTATACACTTTGACCCAACAAATATTAATGCTGATCCTAACGGTCGTTATGTGGTGGTTTCTGGAATCTTGCAGGGACTCCCCGTGACCATGGCCTGCTTATATGCCCCAACATGGGATGACTCCGACTTCTTCGACAAATTCTTCCTGACCCTACCAAACCTAAATTCACACTATATTATTATTGGTGACGACTTCAATTTGGTGCAGAATGTTTCCCTGGATAGGTCCTCTGCTACACAGACATCCCTGTCTAAATCTGCAAATCACATATTGGACTTCTCTACTCAACTCGGCCTTTCTGACCCTTGGAGAGTGAATCACCCATCAGATAAAGTTTTTTCCCTTTTTTCGGGAGTTCACCATACATTTTCTAGAATTGATTTTTTTCTGATGGATAATAGGTTATTGCCCAGGGTTTCCTCTACCACGTATTATCCCATTGTTATCTCTGACCATGCACCCACCTCTGTTGACTTGTCTTTCTCCAGCAACCACCCGGACCCTAGGCATTGGAAGTTTAGCTCCTACATGTTGGTGGACGATAAATTAAAAAAAATACCTTGCTCCCCAAATAGAGCTTTATTTCTCTCTCAATGATTCCCCCGAAATTAGTATCCACTCCCTCTGGGAGGCTTTTAAAGCATACATGAGGGGTCAAATTATTTCATATGTTTCTTATTCCAGAAAGACCGAGAGGCTGAGGTTGTCTGAGATATCAGAAGAACTCCATATGGTTGACATTGAGTTTGTGGCAACACACTCTCCCTCTCTCTATAAGCGACGTCTCCACCTTCGGTCTGAGTTTGATCTCTTAATTACTCGTAAGGTTGAAACACAATTGAGGCAGTCCAAACTGCGAACCTATGAACAGGGTGACAAGGCCGGGAAATATCTCGCTTACCAGGCTAGATCAGTTGGTGCCTCCAGATTGATCTCTAAAATCCAGTCTCCCACTGTCAATATGGTTTTTGACGTCAAATTAATTAACCAAATTTTTGCCGATTATTATGCCAACCTATATACATCTGAAACTCAACCTCTTGGCCCGACGGATTTTTCCATATTGGATACCCTGCCATTTCCCCAAGTCCCCCGAACCATCTTGATGGGTTGGGCTCTATTGTATTGTATTGAGGTACAAGAAGCTATAAAATCCCTGCAATCTGGTAAATCCCCTGGCCCTGATGGGTTCACAACTGAATTCTATAAAGAATTCTCCTCTGTACTCGCTCCAATCCTAGTCAGGGTGTATAACGGTTCGCTTCTCACAGGCCTCCTTCCCGTGTCAATGTCCAATGCTACTATCTCTCTAGTGCCAAAGAAAGATAAGGATCCCACTGTCTGTGACAACTACAGGCCAATTTCCTTGCTCAATGTAGACTTTAAAATTCTGTCTAAGGTCCTAGCCTCTCGCCTTCAGCGGGTTCTGACAGACCTGATAGCTCCGGACCAGACTGGTTTCATGTTAGGTACACATTCTTTTTTTAACACTAGGAGGTTAATGAATATCCTATATGCCGACCACTCCGACTCTCCAGAGGTTGTTGTTTTTCTTGATGCAGAAAAGGCCTTCGACAGGGTGGAATGGACTTACTTGTTTTTTATCTTAGAGAACTTTGGCTGCTCTTCGGAATTTATTTCATGGTTCGTCTTTTATACGCAGCCCCAACTGCTTCTATTATTACCAATGGCACTTTCTCTGCACCCTTTCCTCTGGGTTGTGGGACACATCAGGGATGTCTTCTCTCACCTTTGTTGTTCAATCTGGCTATAGAACCATTGGCTATCTGGCTACATCACCATCAGAGTTTTGAGGGGATCACACGTTACAATTCTGTCCATAAAATCTCTCTGTATGCTGACGACCTTTTACTGTATGTTTCTAACCCCACTTCCTCCCTTCCCTGTGCTCTAGACATTTTCCATAAATTTGGCCAGCTATCAGGGTACAAACTGAATCTTCAAAAAAGTGAACTCTTCTTAATAAATCCAGCTGCTCTCACACTGCCCCTATCTTCTTTTCCTTTTCAAGTTGCTCAAGGGAAACTAAGATACCTCGGTATTACATTTACACATTCGTTTAAAAAATTATTTGAGGACAACTTTGTTCCATTGCTTGACAAGATCCCTTCTGATTTGAGAAGGTGGTCCTCTCTCCCCCTATCCCTCATTGGCCGCATTAATTTAATCAAAATGACTGTATTACCTAAGTTTTTATACCTGTTTCAACATATCCCTATCTTGGTTAGTAAAACCTTCTTTAATAAACTTGATGGCATTCTGACCCCTTTTATTTGGTGTGGCAAACCAGCTCGTCTGAAACGGTCATCACTTCAACTCCCGAAGGCGGATGGAGGATTGGCCCTACGCAATTTCAGACATTATTACTGGGCTTCTAATATTCATAAAATTATTTACTGGATTGGAGATACATCTGTTCATGACTGCCCTCAAATTGAACTCTCCTACGTACAACATTCACTCCAATCTTTAATTTGTTCACAAATTCCAGTACCTGTCAAGTTTCTTCCCACCAACCCGATTGCTCGGAGCTCAATCAAAATTTGTATCCAATTTAGGAAATCATTTGAGCTGCGCAACAGTGCAGTTTATACACCCATTGCCCACAATTTTCAATTTATCCCTGCTATTACAGATTCGGCCTTTCATATATGGGCAGAGAATGGTATTAAAACTATTGCCGATTTGTATGTCGATGGCATTTTCCTATCTTTCTCAGCTTTAGCAGAGAAGTATGACTTG
Organism: Ancistrus triradiatus; assembly: GCA_025084515.1. Classification (NCBI taxonomy): domain Eukaryota; kingdom Metazoa; phylum Chordata; class Actinopteri; order Siluriformes; family Loricariidae; genus Ancistrus; species Ancistrus triradiatus. The sequence continues at coordinate 71,495 of JAJAGP010003457.1, forward strand.
CCCACCACTCTCTTATTTCATTTTTTCCAGGTCAGGCATTTCGTATCCCGCCTTTTCCCCCATTTTCGCAATCGCCCTCCTGAATCTAAAATGGATCGGATCCTGACTCTTAAACCAACCCAGCGGAAGTTAATTGCTGCTATTTATAAAATGATTAGCCTTTCGGACAAGGTTGCCACCAACGTTATAAAACTCTCGTGGGAACACGACTTGGATATGTCCATCCCAAATCAACAGTGGGCTCTCATTCTGAATGGGATCCACTCTTCATCCATCTGTGCTAGACACTGTCTGATGCAGTTCAAGGTGGTGCACAGGCTTCATTTCACCAACGTCAAATTGGCAAGGTTATTTCCGGGCAGGTCTGACACCTGTGCCAGGTGTGGCCAGTCACCCGCAGATCAGTTACTTATGTTCTGGAGCTGTGGCAGTTTATTGCCGTTTTGGTCAGAAAATTTTTTTATGTTAAGCCATGCCCTGCAAATTCAGTTGGACACTAACCCAATTACAGCCCTCTTTGGTATTCCCACAAACGCTTGTATTCCTAAGCCAAAACGACGAATAATTTCCTTTGGTACCTTGTTGGCTAGATGGGCTATTCTTTTGAAGTGGAAACACTCCTCTCCACCTTCTCACAATTGGTGGCTCCGGGAGATTTTGGCCAATATTAAATTGGAGAAGCTGCGTCCCTATAAGACAGGGACTTTGCGTTTATTTGACAAAACATGGCTACCGGTTTTTAAGTACATCGAAGGATGTACTATCACTCCTGATTGAAAGCTAGAGGGACGAGTTATTTGTATGTGTGTGTGTGTGTGTGTGTGTGTGTGTGTGTGTGTGTGTGTGTGTGTGTGTTGGTGTGTGTTTTCTATGTATGTACCCTTTTACTTTTAAATTATTATCTGTGTGCCTATTTCGTGTTTTAAGAGTTTAGAGGGATGGGTTGGTTTACTGCTAGGTAGTAAGTATGTTTGGGTTTTTCATATTTTTCGAGTGTTTCATATATGAATGTAACTGTTACATCGTTGTATTCAGTGGAAATCTCTTTTCTTTTTGTTTTACATGGTTTTGATGCTTACACGTTGTATTTTAATCAACGTTTCCTTAGTTTTGTAGGGTCGGTTATGCTTTCTTACTTTTTCTCTCTATATAATGTGGTCTTTCTATTATACACTAAAATTTGCTTGTATTCTATTGAATACATCATGTACGATGTTGTACATCTTGACCATATGTGCATTGTTTAGTAACATTATTAAATTTCAATAAAGAGAATTGTTACAAAAAAAACAACACAATATAACTCCTAGTAAATCAAACTTTTGTGAAATCAAACTGTCCACTTAGGAAGCAACACTGATTAATAATCAATTTCACATGCTGTTGTGCAAATGGAACAGACACCAGGTGGAAATTATTGGCAATTAGCAAGACACACTCAATAAAGGAGTGGTTCTGCACGTTCTAATCTAACGTACTTTTCAACCACTCCAGACTTCCTCATACACCACCACAGTTCCTCTCTTGGCACCCTGTCATAAGCTTTCTCCAAATCCACAAAGACGCAGTGCTGCACAAACTTTCCAGCTCTATCTCTCTGTCTTGCCAGCAAATACAACTCCTTCTCTCCTTCCCTACTGTCTAACCTTTCATATAACTCATCGTAGGCCTTCTGCTTGGCCTTTGCTACCTCCCTCTTTGCCCTGTGCCGCATCTCCTTGTACTCCTGCCTTTTCTCTTTAGTCCTGTCCCTGTCCCATTTCTTCTTTGCTGACCTCTTTCTCTGAATAACCTCCTGCACTTCCTCGTTCCACCACCAGGTTTCCTTTTCATCCTTTGCCTGTCCAGAAGA
>JAJAGP010003458.1:0-73242 GCA_025084515.1 Ancistrus triradiatus
AGAGAGAGAGAGAGAGAGAGAGAGAGAGAGAGAGAGAGAGAGAGAGAAAGAAAGAGAGAGACAGAGAGACAGGCAGGATCGCGTTTGTGCCGGCTAACGGACACAAAGGGCAGAGTGGTTTTACGCTGTGTGCGTGTGTGTGTGCGCGCGCTCTCGTACCTTGTCCGGAAGGCCGGCGGGTTGGCAGACGATGCGGAGTGGCAGGGACTGCTTGTCGCTGAGGGCTTTGAGGTGGCTGCTGATTCCTGCACCTTCGATCTGCCACTGCCTCAGGTGATACGCAAACCTGCACACACACACCAGAGATAACCACAAGAAATAATCAATCAACACACCGACATCTGACTACCACCATCCATCAGCAGAGACACTAAAGAGGCCTATCAATAACCCAGAACCACTGGAACACTTTATCCCCACTATATGACACTGTCCATTAGCTGCTGATATCAGAACACAGCTGTAAGAAACGTGTTCAACCAGAGAAAAGGGAATCACATTAAACACGTGCGCGTGTGTGTACCTGCGTCTAAAGGCCTCTAGGTGTGTTTTGAGCATGAGCAGTCCTCTCTCGATGATGGTCAGACTGGAGTGTGGGTCTTTCTCCAGGTTGCCAGATGCCATCATCAGACTCTCCATGCACTTACTGATGAACTCCTGCTCCTTCTCCAGACCGGTCTTACCTACAAACATACAAACACACACCATCTAAAGGCTTTCTTACTCCCTTGCACGCCCCAAAAATAGTAACCCCTAACAAATGACTTCTTTTTAAAATGTATTGGGATTACTTTACTTGTTACTTCCTAGAAAAAATAATATCAAGTTACTCCATATATCCCATATTGATCAGTACTAACCAGAAAACAGGATAACACCAGATCATTAAGATCATTAAATGTTTTATTTAAAAAAACATTCATGTGCTAATTTTCGGGGGTGTTTTCTAGAGGCAGTTGATCAAATCTGGCCAGCAGGTGTCGCCAAAGTACGCAATCCTAACACCGAATCAACTTGGGAATCGATTGGTTCAAATGATTTAAGGCTTCAGAAAGCATTTTTTCAGTACATCTCATATTAATCATTTAAAGCCTTTTATTTTAAAGTCATTCTTGAGATGGAGATTATTCATACATGTGAATAAGTCTATAACTTAAAGCAGCAGACAGAACTGTGTGTGTGTGTGTGTACCGTTGATGTAGTAGGAGTTGATGTACTGGATGGCGGCTCGGCTGATGTCTGCAGACTGAGCCCTGAGAGCAATGCCCCATAACTGATCCATTCCACACAACTAGAGACAGACAGAGAAAAGGAGATTAAGGAGAGAGACTAAAGGCAGAGACTAAAATCAGAGAGCTGAGGACACAACACGTCCAGCGACATTCGTACCTCACAGTTGGAGTTACTGTCATAAGCGCTGGTGGCCAGTCGGGCGAGATTACAGAGATGCTGGAACAGGTTCAGTCCAGTCATGCTGATGGTCTCTGGTTTCAGCTGGGGCATCTAACAGAGAGAAAGAGAGAGACACAAATGCTAAAATCCTCAGAGGAATGAAGAAGAGAGAAAACGTCAAATTTCGTCATCAGCAGTAGGCTTAATGAGAGAGGACCTGTATCGAGATTAGAGCAAGACACTGAGAAACAAATAACTTGGAGCAAATGGGTCTCAGACTCTAACTTACTGATGTGCAACTCAGACTGGCACAGGCTGAGAGCCCCCTGACCCAGGGACTGGCGCAGCTTGAGAGCCATCGGACTCTGAACAACCAGACTCTGATGAACCGAGTCCAGAGCCACTGGACTCAGACTTGTATGTGGCAGAGCTGAAGGACTGATGGACCCAAGAGCAGTCAGACCCAGGGCCCGCCCACCCGGGCCCGAGAGCAGCCAGACTCGGGGCCGACACAGGCCGAGAGCCGCCGGACTCTGACTGTTGCAGGGACCAAGAGCTACCGGACTCGGACTGGCGTGTGGGCCAAGAGCCGCCAGACTCAGACTGACACGGGCTGAGAGCCGCCGAACTCAAACGGCACGCTACAGATCCACCGAACTTGGAACTCACTTGGACTCGTTACCTCTTGATCATCTCTTGTTATTTTTCTTTTTCAGAGAGCCGATGTCTCACCTTCTCCAGGAAGAGGTGTTTGTACGTCTCCATGCCCATGGCGTGCTGGTCTTTGCTGCGCACCTGATTCAGGAACCAGTGCAGTGCGTCATCGTAACACTCCGAATCCTCCACCAGACAGTGCCACAGGATGTCCACCTGCTCCAGACTCAACCCTGACACACACACACACACACACACACACACACAGCAAAGCGTACGGTACGTTAGAACATGGAAGAGCTCGAGCCACAGAAAACACACAGATGTCTGGGGATTTTTTAATGAGGTGAGAAGAAAGGAGTGAGAGACTCACTGAAGTGATCCGGTGATCCCAGTGTGGAGAACACACACGTGAGAAACTGTAGCCGCACCTGCACCTCTGCACTGTGACTGTACCTACACACACACACACACACACACACACACACACACACACACACACACACAAAACAATGTATTAATCTCTAATCGAGTGTAACAATACACTCTGCTCACCATTCGATTCACTATACTGAGATCACGATTTGATTTTGTTACAACCTTTTTTTTATTTCTGAAGAGTAAAAAATGCAAAACCAGTCTCCTGCAATTACAATAAATTAAGGACTTTTAAATAATGCTACAGCAGAAACTAAATATGCTATTGCAAGTTTTACCGGATTTAAATAACCAAGTTAGATAAAAAAAAAAATTGAAAAGAAGCTGTACTGAACTCTAATTTCAGAACCATATTTTACTTAATCATTATTACAGATTGCCATGTTAATTGCTTATTTTTATTTAACATTAGTGTACTATCTATAATGAGCGTGAAATCACATAAACTAAGGAGATGGCCGTGAGTGAAGTCGGGAGGAAGCAGGGACCGATGTGTGGTACTCACAGGGAGAACTTGTGCTGCTGTTCCCGCACTTCTTGGATGTAGTGCAAAAGGTCCTCGAAGAAGAGCTTCATCATGTGCAGCTCCTTCTCAGCCCACCTGCAACCAACACAGCGGAGACCGTCCTCAGAAACTCAAGCATTCGACCGCTGGATTCATTACTTTCACCGATTTTTATTTCCTTTAACCCGTCCCTGAAATGAGGCCAAGTCTCAGCCCATTCATTCAGTTTACATTATTCCTTATGGGAAACATTCTCTCTGTACTCGTCGATTTCGGTTCTCGACGCCTTCTGGAACGAATGAACAAGCAGAACCGAGCTACCTCTGTATTTTATTTTAAAAGAATGAACGCAGGTAGGAGGAGGGGCACTCTTACATGGTGATCCAGTGAGTGTCGTAACTGGAGCCAAATTGCTGGAAGGTTCCGAACAGCTTCGGGAGCAGCCGGAGAGACACCACCACCGACCTGAGACAAACACAGAACACAGCTAACGTGATTCTTCGGACGATTTATTCAGATCAAGGAAAACGAATTCAAGCTTGTGCAGAACGACGCTGTTCTATACGCCCTCTGTCGTGCTTGTTTTGTTTTTGTTCCCCCTCATATAATTTGTACTTTGAGAACCAAGGAGAATTTAAAAATGAAAGAAGTGTTGTTGGTTTGTTTCCTCAATATTTGGAATTGAAGCAAAAAACAGCAATAAGAACCGAACCGAACACTTTTGGAGCTCCAAAATGAGATGGAGACCTTTATAATTAGAGGTGGTTTTAGCCTCACCTGTGGTGCCCGAGGTTTTCCAAACAGCCCTCGATGAAGCGCATGCGGATCTGCCGGTCAGTGAACCAGCACACGAGCGAACACAGGAGCTTCTCCGCTTCGTTTATCAGCCCCTCCGACAGGTGGATCTGCGGATCGAGCAAAAACGAGACGTCAGTCAGATTTGTTCAGGATAGCGTAACAGAACAGAAACATTAACTGGTAGCTAATCTTTTGGCTCAAACTGTCCCCCTAATTCATCCTCTCCCCCATGCTTCAAGTCTTTGTGCTCCCGGGTCTCACCGCGTCCTCGTCCTGCACCAGGTCCCACAGCAGCGTGTTGCCTTTCTTGCACACGTTGTCCAGGTTAATGTCCGTGACCGCATGGCCTGTGTACTGGTGCTTATGGACCGCTGGCCCTGTTTTAACATCACAGGTAAATAAAGCATCAGACAGGACACGGCAGTAACACCTGCATTAGAGGAATAAATCAATATCTGTTAAGGCCACTGGCACCCTGCTCGTACCTTGCACCAGGTGTTCATGGTAAATCGAGGCCAGATTGGGCAGGTGCTGCTGCAGGTGCGAGCTGAGCTCAGCGTGAGAGTTGATCTGGACCAGCTCCTCCTCGCAGCCCGACTCCTCACCGTCAAAGTCCGCCATGTTCTTCTCCGACTTGGCACTGACCTGGGAGCTGCTGCAGCTCACGTCGTCCGCACTCAGCATGTCCTCTACCATGTGACTACAGGCACAAAGAGCCAAATACTAGAGATTAGGTTCAGACCACGGGCCATAAACGAGCGGGCTCGGGCTCGTCTCGGTCCCAGGGTAAGGTGGACTCGGAAACCGGGTCACGACCAGGCGAGTCCAACGCGTGTCTTAATATCATGAGTCAGATTTCTTTCTATAGCACTTTTCCAATGGAGCATTGCCTCAAAGAGCGTCACAATTTTAGATTATCTTCTAATATCTAAAACCAACCCCATATTGAGTAAGTCTGGTGCAACAGTGGCAAGGAAAAACCCTAAACATTATAAGGAAGAAACCACTGGAGGACCAAGACTCAAAAACTGACCCATCCTCCTTGGGCAACCTAGATCATATGTTAGAATGAAACTAATTAAAAAGGTATCTAATTAATAAGTTTATAGATATATTTACATAAACAGAAGTTAAATAAACAGAAAACACATTTAAAAATAAGAAATAAAATAAAATATAAAAATATGCAGAGTAATGTTTTAGAGAAAATGAAATACTATGAAGAGTACTACTGATACAGAAACATGCAAAAGTATTGGGACACGCCCCTGCACATGACCAGAAGTATTGGGACACGCCCCCGCACGTGGCCCAAAGTATTTGGAGACACCCCCACATGCGGCCAAAATTATTGGGACACAATGAATGATTTTGAAATGATTTCGTTATAGCAGCATCAGTCATGGATCTGAGCCTACCAGCTACACCGAGCACGATATTGCAGCGATTACGATTTTCGGATTAGTACGCGATTCTGAGCGATTAGTCGGCAGCTCAGGGGGAAGAGCCAGTTGCTGGAACCGGCAGTTCCTGAGGTACGAATCCTGGACAAGCAGGGGTAACTCTGAATTAACTTGATTACATAAGCTTTTATTTAAAAAAGCAATCCGCAGAGCAGTCCACTCCTTACCCTTCATGATGATGGTGATGATGATGATGGTGATGATGCTGAGGACTGATGAAGCGCCTGCAGCTGAACAGCTCATCCCCCATGGCTTCAGTCAGGAAATCAGAGGCACGCGGTAAACAGGGAGGCTCCTGGGTTATCGGCGCCCCGTGCGAGGAGCCCATCTCCGGCCCCAACCCCTGCTGCTGCTGCGGACTCTGGGACTGAGGAAGGCTAGCGGGATCGACGCGCTCCTCCGACGATCCTTCCAAGCAGGCCGAGGAAGACGAGCAAGCATCCAGGATCCTCAAGGAGGACGAAGACGACGAGGTCGCCATGGCGGCAGCGGCCTCTGGGGCAAACGTCAGGGTTTTGGGTTTCTGAAGGCTTGGACCAGGACCGAGAGGCACGCCGGGGCCGGACATCCCAGGTCTCTCTGGCGGACTCTGGATCTCTCCCAGGGCCTCGCCGGCTTTGCGTTTGCGCGCCTCCGACACCAGGGCTTCTCGTGGTTCCTTCCGCGGACTGCCCTCGGACACCACCGTCGGCCTGTCCTCCTCATCGTCCTCATCCTCATCGTCATCCTCGTCGTCTTCATCATCCTCGTCGTCCTCGTCCTCCTTCAATGCCTCGCTGTCGGCTATGTCGGAGTGGAGTTCGCTGCCCGGGCTGCCCGCCGACTGGCTGGCACGGCTCGACTCGGCCTCGTTGCTGGAGGCTTCGCTGCGGCCACTGCTACTGCCCGGCCCGCTGCTGCCCTCCTCGCCGCTGTTGGCCGTCTCATCCGAGCTACCCTGCATCGACTCCTGGACAGACGAAGGACGGTCAGTCACAGGAACTTCTGATAAGGCCATCGTTCATTCTCGATGACACGTTTCATTAACTGGTGTAAATAAGAAACAGAACAAAAAGGAGTAAAAACTATATTCAGCTAGGCACCTCAGTGTCTGAGAGCCTCTGCTGGCCTCGCTTCCCACTGCTGATGATTGGCTCGTCCATCTCCATGTCACTTCCTCCACTGTGATGAGTGTCACTGTTGTCGCTGCTCTCTGGGCTCGCGGCTGGGGAACCTGCAAAAAAACCAGAGAGATCACACCAACATGAGGACCAGAGGATGGCAATCTGGCAAAAATATATTAGTTTTTCAGGCTGGATCATGACCCTCAATATTTACACAATTCTTTTATGCCATCATGACTGATTTGCAAACTGAGCACTGCAACCAAACTAATAAAAAATTAATCAACGTTTGGAGAAACATACCCATCCTACCTTTCTTGTTCCCCATGGGCAGGTTGGTGTTGAGCAGAGATGCAAAGGAGCTCTGTTTGGAAAGCTGAGCCTTGGCGGCCAGAGCGTTATTCCACAGGGCCTTGATCAGCATGGACGCCAGGTACAGTGTCTAAATAAGCAGAAGGGAGCACATGAGTGAAAGCAGGCTGTTCTTCCTCACATCTCAGACTCTGGTGATTAATTCATGCGATTCTTTCAATCGTTTCCTAATTGTGGTTGTACCTGTTCAGTATGTGCACTGGGATGGAGTCCAGACACCAGGTCAAGGACGTGTCTGAGAGGCACTGGATCCAGGTTTTTGATGAGAGAAGGGAAGAGGTCGTGGATGTAGCGGCTACAGTGCTTCAGCTGAAAACACACAGGATTGATCAACCTCGAAGTAGAGCCACCAATGATGGCATTCAATTAAAAAAAATATCCTTCTCATGGCGCAGCCTCCACCACGGCTTTTCCTCACTACATTTCCCAGCGCTCATCACTCCTGCCACCTGACTCCCTACAACATGCACTGCTGACTTCCTCATCCGAGTGGAAAACTATCTGGAAGTCCAGAGTATCGTACTACGTAACGTCTGCCCGGGAAAATTCGAAATTCAATACTCAGAATAAGGTTTCTGCCGAATGTGTATTTATGTTTATTATCGGATTCCCATCATGAAGTCGAAATATTGTAAGTGGAGCCATCGCGCAAAACGAGGAGCACCTATACACTGCTACTCACAATTGGAATCTTGTGTCTTATTTTTTTTATTTATTTATTAAGTGTAAACAATGAAAAACACAGCTTAGAAACAGAGATTTGAAATTGTAAACAAAATGTTCTATAGTAGCTTCGGCATATATTACATAACCGAGTGAAGAATTATTCTGAAGAATAAGAATTCAAAATACACTGGTACTGGTCGAATTCGGTTCTCGGCGCATTTTGACCAGAAACTTTTGTCTCAGTTGTCATTGTTTGCCCGGTACTCAGTAAAAAATCTCCACTATTACTATTGTTTGTCTTTATTTTTACACATACAGCCCTGTATTCTTAATCCAAATCAGTCTCCATGGGTTCTAAAAAGGTTATAAGATCCAACGGAAAGAAAAACAGGAACTGAATCCTCCAGAGCACAGGCTGCAGTTAGTCATCAATAGAGTAAGTGTTTTTCTTTTACATTTCACTTTCAATCCATGACTCCATAAATTCCAAGAGATTTTTCAACAATATTACAAATAAGCTTTGTGTTAATGATTTTGGCAAACTGTAGGTTAATGTAAGTGTTTTAACCATTAACTTACTTATTACTTTTAATACAATTTCCATGTCTCCGTTACAATACAGACGTTCTACCAAACACTAACTCATCAGTTCATGATCCATCTAACTTATGATGGATTTGAACATATCCCCATCATAAATCCGGAGCTCCAGTACAATACAGCTCCATCAATGCATATAACGCCTTATTACAGGGGGATTTTCTGGAGATCTGGAACCGTTTCATTCACTTATTCCTTATGGGAACAATTTGCTCAGTATGCGTGGTTTCGGTTCTCGACAAGCCTTCTGGAATGAATTAGCAACGAGAACCGAGGTACCACTGCATGCGTGTGCTTATTTATACGTGAAAAACACTTTAAAATGCAACCAATTGTTTGGAACAGTAGAAATTTAGTTCAGGTCACTTGGAAAATAGTCAACATTGAACCTTGGCCATTTTGCTTCATATTGTGAACCTCTAAGCAGCGAGTGGAGCTAAAATAACAGTTCACTAATAAGAAGGGGGGTGTCTACATACATTTGGTCTTATACTACGTACACGGACAGGTCACTGTATTATGAATACCATTCTAATACCGGGTAAAGCCATCAAAAGAGTCCTGTCTGAATACTTGGTGGCATGGATTGAGCGAGGTTCTAGAAAAATCCCCTTGGGTCCGTGCTGACGCGGCGGTTTGCTGCCACACCCCACAGCCTCTCCGCTGGATTCAGATCCGGTGACTCAAGCAGCGATTGAAGTCCACTGAAGTCAGTGCCATGTTTATAGATCCAGTTCTGAGATGCTTTGTGATTAGCTGCATCATCACTCTGGAAGTAGTCATTACACGATGGAAAATTATGGCTATGAAGATGGGCAACAACACTCGGATAGGCTGTGCCATCCAAACAAAGCTTGGCTGGTATTAGGGTGCCCAACGTGCGCCGACAGAACTACAATATCACAGCACCCACAGCAGCAGCTTCAGCTCTTGGGACTGGCCGATGTCCTTCTGTTCTTCAACTGTCTTGTATCAGTGAGTCGGTACCCACTGTAGCCTCGAATTCATGTTCTGGACAAATTTTACTGAAACGTGTGCCTTTGTAGGGCATCCGCCTCAAAGTTTGACACGTCTGTTCCGACTATTACTGTTGCAGAGCGTGTAACTGTGACCTTCCTGTCAGCTTAAATAACTAAATATCACCATCTGTGAACTAACCACCGTGTGGAAAATGAATGTTAGGACAAACGTCAGCAGTCAGCTGTCCAGGACCGGCTTAAACCCGCCAAGGTACCGGCACAAAAACACACTCAGCAAACCAAAGGTTAATTAAGAGCCAACTGAAAGCAAAACAGGAACTGAATCCTCCAGAACGTAGCCTGCAGTTAGTTTCGCAGAGGTCACCAATAGAGTAAGTGTTTTGCTTTTACTTTTCACTTTCGCTCCATGACATTCCATGAGACTCTTCAACCCTTTATTATAAATAAGCTTTGTGTTAATGATTGTGAGTAACTGTAGGTTTATGTAAGTGTTAATGTGTAATATATGATACAGTACAGACTATATTCAACTCATCAGTTCATGATCCATTTATCTTATGATAGATCTGAACATATCCCCATCATAGATCAGGAGCTCCTGTACAATACAGCTCCATTAATGCTGATAATGTTATACAGGGGGGATTTTCTGGGGATCTGGAACCCATTCATTCAATTTACATTATTCCTTATGGGAAACATTTGCTCTTGTCATTTTCGTCTCGACACGTCTTCTGGAACGAATTAACAACCAGAACTGAGGTACCTGTGCATATTCTTGGCTATTTCGTCATTGGTACACTACAGTATCCCAAACACAGTATCATTACAGTATATAATATGGCGTTTGGACAACATCCGAATCATAAAACGTACAATTTCTCCAAACGAATCGTGGACCCTAAGCAACACATGCCTGTAAGTTAATTCTGTTATTGTGTGTATATTTAAATATACATGTGTGGGTCTTACTTGAGCAGCAGCCCAGATGCAGTCGACATGCTGTGTGCTCAGCCTGCCTTCTGCAGCCAGGAAGTTCAGAATCACTTGGCACTGCTTAATAATCTAGAACACACACACACACACACACACACACACACACACACACACCATCAGGTGTGTTAACAGGCCCGCGGGAAACACCTTGCAAAGAAACGAAGGCGAGGCAAACCTCTATGTGCAAATTTGGTCCAAAGATGTGCTCTACGATGTTGTTGTTGATGAGCCAGTCAGCCAGTTCCTTCGCTATCGACCTGGAGGGAAACGAGGGAAACTTCATAAAGACATGTACAAAGCTCATAAAGGTTCTGAGGACGTGATTAACAGTGAGTTTAGCACATGCCTTCATCCAGAGCGCCTTACGTACCGACACAATGTGTTTACCTGCACTTAATCCGATAACTGAAGAAAATCAGATTTGGTCAGTAATCCGATCAATGAGTTTACATGTACTAATCAGATTCCTACTTTGCCACCAGATAATAATCTCACAGACATATGACAAAATCAAAATGACATTCTTCATTTTGTCGATCATACAGTGAATTTCACAGCATCCACAAAGCAGCTTCACTACGTTTAATTCCTGGGTTGCCAAATCCTTCAAGACGCCACAGTGAATGGATCCCAAACAAAGCCAAGACTTTAGAATAAAGGGACCTGGCAACCGTGTCAGTTAGGCTTGAGCCCAGACTCAGGACCAACTGAAACAGGCAGCTATGAGTAATCCAACTACTGGAATAAAATCCAGCTCTCTTTATCGGACTCTCAATCTGATTTCGAGATGGGACTATGCTGTATTCATTTACATTTACAGCATTTAGCAGACGCCCTTATCCAGAGCGACTTACAATTGGTACAATCAGCCAATTCGGTCTTACAATCAAAGCAATTGTGGGTTAAGGGCCTTGCTCAAGGACCCAACAGTGGCAGCTTGGCAGAGGTGGGATTTGAACCCTTGACCTTTTGGTCCATAGTCCAGTACCTTAACCACTAGGCTATCACAGTATTCATGACCACTCGAATGATCAGATAACTGCAAAAAATCCGACTATGGTCGGATTATTAAGTGCATGTAAACATAGACAGCGTTCACTTTTTTTAACCCTTTGCGGCTAAAAAAAAGAAAAGGATGACACCAATTTGTCTCAAAAAGCTTCCACTTCAGTTTCATTCAACATACCAGCATGATCACTGTGCATTAAAGATATGAAAGGCTGCTGTTTATAAAGACATTTTGTTATTCAACTCCAGTACTTACGTCTCCGTGTCGGACACCAGAGATTCATTATTGCAAACGTCGTTAAAGGTGTGCAGCTGATTCTGGAAGCAGAGAGAGAACAAGTAAAAACCTGAGATCAACATCACTGTCACTGTGTGTGTGTATCCATTTCTCACTCAGTATGTGTACAGGAGCGAGCAAGCACCTGTCTGTCTATCACCGCCTCTCTATCACCATTCATCTCTCTCTAGCTCCACCCATCTCCGTCTTTTGGTGTATTCTTTGGGGCGCTTTCTTTTGAGGTAGTCTGCATGTTTTACAACCAGATACCAATTGCGTCTCGTCCGTCGTGCAAAATCCAAACCAGCTCCATATAACAATTATCAGATTTATTGTCTTTTCACTGGCCACGCCCCCTTTACTGAGCGAGACAGATACCGAGACCACACCTTCTTGACTGGGACTGAGGTACAGAATCATCCTTCAGATGCCTTTGTTATTGTTGTTGGATTCAGCTTTGATCCCGGCTGTACAGTCCCTGTGCTATCGGATTTTCGGTGTACATTTGGTGTATTCTTCCAAACCAGTTTCACAGAACTGACTTTTTTTCCCCAGAAGTGTTCATTTTGGGGACAGGACGACTGATCCGTGTTAAGGGAAGAATGAACGAGACCATGTATCGTGAGATTTTAAGCCAAAACCTCCTTCCAGTGAGAGCATTGAAGATGGAACATGGCTGGGTCTTCCAGCATGACAATGATCCCAAACACACCACTCGGGCAACGAAGGAGTGGCTCCGTAAAAAGCATTTCAAGGTCCTGGAGTGGCCTAGCCAGTCTCCAGACCTCAACCCCATAGAACATGTGTGGAGGGAGTTGAAAGTCCGTGTTGGCCCAAATCATCACTGCTCTAGAGATCTGCATGGAGGAATGGGCCAAAATACCAGCTACAGTGTGTGCCAACCTGGTGAAGACTTACAGGAAACGTTTGACCTCTGTCATTGCCAACAACGGTTATGTTACAAAGTATTCAGTTAAACTTTTGTTATTGACCAAATACTTATTTTCCACCATGATTTACAATAAATTCTTTAAAAAATCCTATTAAAAATTGGATTTAGTAGACTCTAATCTTATTATAGTTAGTCGACAAAACCTAGACTAAAAACAATTCAGACAACTAAATTACGACTAAAACTAAATTACATGTTAGTCGAAAGATCAGGACGGAAACTAAATGAAAAATGGCTGTCAAAATGAGCACTGTTTCCGAGTCACCAGCTCCCTGGTGTTGCCAGACCTATTGAAAGGACCCGTCCACTCTGGGGTACTACTGGTTTAATCGTGTGTCTGTGAGCCGGTCTAGAGCCCAGGTTCCTGATATCACAGGTCAGACTGAGGAGCTGTTTAATTCATTTTGCGACCAAACCAAAAAAAACCCACCGGATTAGGGGAGAAATTTCTGGTGCGTTAAAGCAGGAGTTTGGAGAATTTTCCGTTTCAGAAAAGCCGACGTGCAGTATCCAAAGCGACTGACGAGTTGCCATGACGACGTAAACACGCCCAGTGCCAGCTCGAGTGACAGCCAGGATGCTTTTCTAGGCTGTTGGGCTAAAACACTGGACTTGATCCAGATTAAAAAGTAGTTGGTGGAAACAGTGAGTGTCTCACCGTGATCTGGCTCAGCCCGGCCAGTCTCATGGTGAGCGTGGGGGACATGAAGTACTTGAAGGCGAGGTCGAGGCTCTCCTTGTCGAAGCACAGCGCGCTGTCCAGAGGCTCCTTCACCGTGCTCCACATCAGATCAGCCATGTTCCGTGCCGCGCTCTGACGCAGCTCCTGATCCGACAGCTTACACAGGTACCTGCACGCACGCACGCACGCACGCACGCACACACACACACGAGAGAGAGAGAAATTAAATGTCAGAGTGACTGTAAGCTAACACCACACTTATGAACGGCAGGTAACACCTGGGACTCAATCATAATTAAATACACTCAGCAATACATTCAGCACCTTTGTCTCTAGAGTTCATAATCAAGCAAAAAGAAAGCTCAAAGCACTCGGACATAACACAACGACCTGCACAGGATCAGAAAATACCACAAAAAGTCAACTGATGATGCATTAAATCGCTCTCTCCCTCTCTCCCACACACACACACACACACACACACACACACGTTTATTCACACCGAAGCACCGCGCTAATCCGGCTCGCTCTCCGCGCCACATGACCGGCGCCAGACGTCTGGCTTCCTCAGGGTAATGTGAGGAGAGCCACGGTGACTGTTGCCATGGTGAGAGATGCTCTTCTTAGCAACCCAGCAGAGCATCAGACAGAGGAACTCTGTCTACACAGACCCTGCTGATGTGTGCTCAGAGGCCACGCCTCCTTCATTAGGACTCCAAACACAGGGCCACACCTCTTTCGTTAGGTCTAACTGGTACACAGGCCACGCCTCCATAAGGACCAAGTAGAGGTCACGCCTCCTTCATTAAAACTGATAGGTACAGAGGCCATGCCTCCTTCATTAGGACTGACAGGTACAGAGACCACACCTCCATTACAATTGATCGAAACAGAGGCCACGCCTCCATTACTACCGATTGATACGGAGGCACACCTCCATCACTACTGCTCAAAAGAGGCCACATCTCCATTACTACTGCTCGATACAGATGTCACGCCTTCATTAGGACTGATAAGTACTGATAAGTGCTGAAGCCACGCCTTCTCATTAAAACTGATGTGTACAGAGGACATGCCTTCACTTGGACTGAAAGGTACGGAGGCCACTAGGACTCCAAATACAGAAGCCAAGCCTCCTTCATTAAAAATGACTGGTACACAGGCCACGCCTCCATCAGGACTAAGTAGAGGTCATGCCCCCTTGATTAGGACTGACAGGTACAGAGGCCACACCTCCATTAGGACTATGTACGAACACCACGCCTCCTTCATAAGGACAGATAAAGCCACGCCTCCATTAGAAACTGATAGGTACAGGGACCACACCTCCTTTGGACTAATGGATACAGAGACCACGCCTTCATTAGAACTGACAGATACAGAGGCCTCACCTCCATTATGACTGACAGGTACAGAGGCCACGCCTCCAGTAGGACTAATATGTACATATGCCACACCTACTTCATAAGAACCAAGTACAGAGGCTACGCCTCCTTCATTAGGACAGATAAGGCCACGCTTTCCAGAGGCCACGCCTACACCAAGAATGATAGGTACAGAGGGCACGCCTCCATTAAAACTGATAGGTACAGGGGCCACACCTCCTTTGCACTAAAGAATACAGAGACCACGCCTCCAATAGAATTGACAGGTACAGAGGTCACACCTCCACTATGACTGATAGGTACAGAGGCCACGTCTCCATTAGGACTAATATGTAAAACGCAACGCCTACTTCATAAGAAACAAGTACAGAGGCTACACCTCCTTCATTAGGACAGAAAAGGCCACGCCTTCGAGGCCACACCCACACTAAGACTGATAGGTACAGAGGGCACGCCTCCATTAAAACTGACAGGTACAGGGACCACACCTCCCTTGGACTAATGGATACAGAGACCACACCCTCATTAGGAATGATAGGCACAGAGGCCACGCCTCCATTACAGCTGCTTGGTACAGAGGCCACGCCTCATTCACAGGACTTTAAGACTCCAAATAGAGGTACACCTTCATTATACCAAGCACAGAGGCCACATCTACTTCACATTAAACTCTCTGCAACTTGGCTTCTCACCTGATGACGTGAGTGCGAAACGGGATGATGTGCTGCATCACAGCGGGAATGTGCAGCCATATCCTGATCTGTAACACAAAACCGCTCGAGTTAGCACCAGTTCTGTACGTAGCTCGTTACTGCAGATGGCTCAGGCTACCCGACTGCTGCGTGGTTAGCAAGACTTGATTAGTCAGTTGGTGAATTTGGTGAGCATTGTTTTCCTAACAGGTCACTTCTGAATCTGATACGACCACCACAGAAATTTAATTACACAGCTATAGTCAGTCATTAAGCCAGATCGGAACAGAGTGTGTGTGTGCGCGCTCACGTTAGACACGATGGTGATGAAGGCGTGTGCGATAGGGAAGGGCAGCGTCTCTGGTGTCCCCGACTCGAAGCAGTCTTTCATCAGAGACAGACCGTGTTTCCCACAGAACAGACAGACGTAGCGCAGCAAATGCAGAGGAACCTCCACATCCTGTAACACACACACACACACACACACACACACACACACACACACTTTAGGGAATTGGATAGTTTTACAGCATAACACTGAGGTAATTACAAAGTTATGACAATGACGTCATGTTAACAGATTCATGCAGACTGACTCAGAGATCGGGTTTGAACAGGAGCTCTAGGGGTGTAACGATACTCAATACAGAGTTCACGATTCGATTTTCTCACGATTATCGATTTACATTTGACATAAGACATTCCTTATTTATTTCTGCAGCGTAAGCAATGAAAACAATGCACATTTTCTTGTACAAGTTTTTTTAACAATAAAACATTAGGTTTAAAATTGTAAACAAAATGCCCCATTCTATCCGTGCAATGTTTCTTATATTCAATATTTCTTTTTATCCTATCAATCTAATACTAATCTTTAAGTGCAACGTCTTTGTGCGTTTGACTGACTTCTTCGGTGTCTGACTCTGTCTGATTTGCACCGTTTTGGAGCAGCAACCCTAATTTCACTGTATAATTGAACAATGACAATAAAGGCATCATCTTAATTCATCATGCCACAGCTTCATATTTTAAATAACCGGCGGAAAACATTCCTTTTTCTTGTATAGAAATGTAAACACACAGAAACATCAATTCAAAGAAATTAGAGACATGCGTCCGAGAATGACTGCGCCATCTAGGGCTCAAATCCGGAATTGCATCCGATGGCAGCAAAATCGTATAACCCAATTAGACGATGCACCGTCCCACCCAACTATGGACACCATTTCATGTTTGTTTTCAGTCTCACACATCAGGACCTCAATTTAGTGCTGCCGGTTACACAAGTAGTAGGTGCATTTGGATTTTATTGACATATGTTTGCTATAATACGATTTTGACTTGATTTTGAATTATCTAGGGATAAAAAAGATGTTCAGAATACTGCAAAAGGTGCTTCTTCGTACCGCAGCCAACCAACTTTCCCAGTGGCTCAATTAGGACTTAATGGTGCGAATCTCCTTTCTGTCAGCAGGTGTCGCAAGAGCTGGCTCATACTAGTTTTCTGTCATTCAGACGTGAATTAGATGTATAAAAGACATTTAGTTCCTATTATAATTCAAGACCTTTAACGTGAACGGACGCCGAACAGACGACCATTAAACATACTTGCATACAAATAAATAAATAAAAAATCTGAAAAAACAGAACTTCAGCTGGACAGAACTGGAGTACGCCATAAGACGCAAAATCCTTCCCTCATTTGGCAACCCCTGATAATCGAGGTTCAACTGGATCATAGTTTAAAACGATATTTTAGAAAACAATGGCCCCACAAAGAACACGTTCTCACACCCACACCCTGGGTGGCTTCCTCTCTCTCTCGGCAAACAGTATGAGCTCAGCAACTTCCTGAAGCCAGCGCTCTTATCTCACGTCATTAATAGGAACGCAGACCTTTAGAGGGTAAAGATCTCAGCTCAAGATAGCCCCCTTTCTCTGCTTTGATGTACTTTAGGTGTAGTTCATTTGGACATAACATGTAAGTGAATGACCAACAAAGGCCATTTTTCAGGATCAACATAAGAACAGGTTATATTCCCGGAAAGTGTTCCTGCATAATGATCTTATGAGGAGGAATCCACAGGCACACAAAAACAGTCCAAGTGTTTGAGACATTTTATATTTAGCTTCTGTTTATTTAAATTATCAATATAAGCTTAGGTGACTTGGTTTAATTCTTACACATTTCATCTAAGCCGTCCAAGGAGATCGAGTTTTGAGTGTTGGTCCTGCCAAGGTTTCTTCCTTATAACGTTTAGGGAGTTTTTCCTTGCCACTGCCGCCCTTGCTTGCTCCGTTAGGGCTCTGGGCCTAGCTGATAGAAATCTGTATAGCTGCTTCGAGGCAATGCTCCATTGTAAGAAGCGCTACAGAAATAAATCTGACTTATTGTTTTGGTACTATGGCTTGGCAGGTTTCGCTTGCTGGAGGATGTGTTCCCCTCTCAGCAGGTCCAAGTGGTCCAAGCTGGGGTGTCCAGTGTGGCACCTGGTCGCCCTTTTGAGTCTCCCACTCCAGCTGCCATTTGTGCCCGATTTATGGCTTGATTAAGGATTTTGCATCCAACACTAAGAACTGCCTGGAAAACTGAGGTTTAAAAACAAAACAAAAAAAAAATTTGATTTGAATTTGTACTCGTGGCTTCAAGTCTCAGATCAGCGCAAGAGCTCTTAAGCCTCCAGTGCCTGGACTGCAGACTTACCTAGTGATTTCAGCATCAGACGCTTCACTCAGCCCAGTCTGATACAGCGTACACCTGCCTAACACTACGACCCTAACACACCCCTCTCTAATCTGTATGGACCCTGAACTGACAGTCTGCTCCAACACGCTCCTTCTCCAGACCAGCAGAGTGCGCACTCGCGTCTAAAACCCGAGCCCATCTGGCAGCGTTTGGGCACCGAGCTCTGGCAGCTGTGCAATAAAATATAAATAGGTCCGTGATGACATGATTCGGAGCTCTGGCGAGAGACGAGCAGAGTTATGAGGAGCTGCACTGCCTGGAGGGAAGACTTCTGTAAACTTTTATACCAACGGCACGCCCTGAAACGCTAGCACGGTTTAACAAAGACGGGTCAGGACTTGCTAGCACATCCAAGTCGTCTGCATTAGGTTACTGAAGCTCAGAATTTCCAAGCTCTCTCTTCACACTCCAATCTGGTGCTGTTTTGCAACAATTCAGTCCTGTAAGCTGCTTAAAACCGTCCCAACGATCAATGTGCATGAAAACAACGCACTTTTTCCTTGTATCATCTTTTTTTAACAATAAAACGTTGCATTTAAAAGAAATTCCTAGAAACATCAGGTTTAAAATCGTAAACAAAATGCCCCATTCTACCTCTGTACAATATTTCTTATATATAATATTTATTATTCTCTCTGCACAACACTAATCTTTCAGTACAGCCTTTGTGTCTAACCGCCTTAATCGGTCTCTGCCTTGCTCTGTTTTGTATATATTTGCACTGATCTGGAATTAAACTAAACTAGGGTTCTCCCTGACATACGCGTCCGAGTATGACCCGGTGTTCAAAACTGGAATCGCATTCGATGGCGGCAACGCAGAATCCAATTGGAGAACATGCAAACTCCACACGGGCAGCAGGCCTCTGCAGCCACGAGGCGACAGCGCCAACAACCGCGCCACTTAAACTTAAATAGTTTAACGAACGATTAACATGTCTGTGACGTTCAGAGAGCTCCAACATCAACGCATAGTTCCAGTTATAAAACCGTCACTGCTGCAGTTCAAAACCCATCTGGGACTTGACCAAGGGGGGCCAAAACTTTGGTGCCATTCCTTCAAATCTGCGCGGGACTTACGTTCATGTCGCAGAAGGAGCCAAGGATGTTGCTCTCCTGAGCCGAGATGTCCTGCGGAGAAACAGGAAATGAGAGGAGTGAACTAAACAAACACCGAGCTATAATAACACGCTTAAAAGAGAAATTACAAACCCTGTGCTGCCCCTCTAGTGCCTCGTGTGTGTGTGTGTGTGTGTGTGTGTGGAGCTGAATTCAGTGGGTTGTGGATGTGTAGGTGCAAATAAACACGACTATAGGAATGTGCGTTGAGTGTTTACATGAATAGCGCTATAGAAAGTGTGTGTGTACGTGCTGTTTATACTTGCAGCTCCAGAAGTATTGGCGCACACTTAAAAAAAAGAAGATCACGGAAAAGTAAATCTTAACACAAAACATGACTCACAATTACTGGATTAGATATTGTGTGAACAAGCAGTTAAGCAGGTGTAGCTAAAAAAGTGGCCGGTGAGAGAATCCGTCCATAGTACCACACATCAGATTTGTTGTTTTGTCATTGTGTGTGTGTGTACCTCTATAGTCGTGTGTGTATGTGTACACCTCTATAGTCAGGTGTGTGTGGTGTGTACCTCCATAGTCGGGTGTGTGTGTTGTACTGTGTACCTCTTTAGTCGGGTGTGTGTGTTTGTTTGTATCTTTATAGTCAGGTGTGTGGGTGCGCCTCTATAGTCGGGTGCGCGGGTGTGTGTGTACCGCTATAGTCAGGTGTGTGAGTGTGTTTGTGTGTGTGTGTGTGTGTGTGTGTGTGTGTGTGTGTGTGTGTATCTCTATAGTCAGGTGTGTGTGTGGACCTCTATAGTCGGGTGCGCGGGTGTGGGTGTGTACACCTCTATTGTCAGGTCTGTGTGTGTGTGTGTGTGTGTGGGGGGGGAGTGTACACCTCTATAGTCAGGTGTGTGGGAGTGTACCTCTATAGTCAGGTGTGTGGGTGGGGGTGTGTGTGTGTACCTCCCTCTATAGTCGGGGGTGTGTGTGTGTGTGTGTGTGTACACCTCTATAGTCAGGTGTGTGGGTGTACACCTCTATAGTCAGGTGTGTGTGTGTACACCTCTATAGTCAGGTGTGTGGGAGTTTCCCCACTCTCTAGTCCTGTGTGTGTGGCGTTGTCCCATCTCTCGTCAGGTGTGTGGGTGGGGGTGTGTGTGTGTACCTCCCTCTATAGTCGGGGGTGTGTGTGTGTGTGTGTGTGTACACCTCTATAGTCAGGTGTGTGGGTGTACACCTCTATAGTCAGGTGTGTGTGTGTACACCTCTATAGTCAGGTGTGTGGGAGTGTACCTCTATAGTCAGGTGTGTGGGTGGGGGTGTGTGTGTGTGTACCTCTATAGTCGGGTGTGTGTTGTGTTTGAAGGCCGTGTAGAGAGGAAACTGGATCTGGAAGATCTTGGCAGCACACAGCAGTAGTTTCTCCCTCTCCTCGGTGCTCCAGGAGCTGAAGGGGTCGGTGCTGCCCTCCTCCGCCGATCGGTCGCTGCCACTCGGCCGTGACTCCTCCTCCTCCTCCTCCTCCTCATCCTCTTCCTCCTCCTGCTGCTGCTGACCCTGCTTGGTGGTTTCGACCAGACCTCCGGTTTCTCCTCCTCCGTCGTCCTCCTCGGCGGAGTCTCGCTCCACGTTCACCTGCTCCTCCTCGTTAGGAGAGGGATGCGAGTGGGCGGAGCTCCACTCCGACTCCGCCCCTTCGCCTCCTCCGTTGCCGTGAGTGCTGCAGAGGCGGTCCCTCAGGCTGGTCACCTGGGCTATGACCAGGTTGATGAGGCCGTAGACCAGCTGGTTGAACACCTCGAGGTGCTTGTACTCCTTGAAGCAGCACAGACATTGTCTGGGGGGGGGGAATTAAAATTTAAAAACCCTTAGACTTTTACTGCGCTCTGCTGTTCAAATCTCACTGGTCACATTTTCTTTACAACATGCAGGGTTTGGTATTGTTTGCATCTTAAATTCCAAAATGGTTCAGTGATTCGGATTCACAATAGCCATTTCTCAGAGATATTTTCTTTATTTTGACATCAACAGTACTGTATTCTTAGTGCAAATAACACGCCATGGGTCCTAAAAAAGTTAGTAATGACAGCCAACCGAAAGGTTGTTATGCTCTTATCCCATAGCAAATCAAACTACACCCAGGGGACAAGCGCTGGGACGTCCTACGAGGCTTGGATTCCAATCGGACTGAGGTCACATCGCCTCATAACAGATACAGATCAGGTTTCAACACCACAGATGAAAGGGCAGATCAGAACGCACTGCTTTTTTGCAATTCACACTGCCATGATAAACATAAGTCTCTGTTGCATACAGTATTGTGCAAAAGTCTTAAGCCACCGCTAGATTTTGTTTTGCCGATTGTATAATGACCATTTTGTTGATGTTTGTCCATAATCCTCTTTTCCACTGAACTTCATTCCAGTCTTTGTGAGCTTTGGCATACAGTGGGGCAAAAAGGTATTTAGTCAGCCACTGATTGTGCAAGTTCTCCTACTTAGAAAGATGAGAGAGGTCTGTAATTTTCATCATAGGTACACTTCAACTATGAGAGACAAAATGAGAAAAAAAATCCAGGAAATCACAATGTAGGATTTTTAAAGAATTTAATTGTAAATCATGGTGGAAAAGCAAGATTTCTGGCTCTCATAGACCTGTAACAACTTCTTTAAGAAGCTCTTCTGTCCTCCACTCGTTATCTGTATTAATGGCACCTGTTTGACCTCGTTATCTGTATAAAAGACACCTGTGCACAGCCTCAAACAGTCAGACTCCAAACTCAACCATGGCCAAGACCAAAGAGCTGTTGAAGGACACCAGGAAGACAACTGTAGACCTGCACCAGGCTGGGAAGAGTGAATCTACAATAGGCAAGCAGGTTGGTGTGAATAAATCAACTGTGGAAGCAATTGTAACAAAAGGGAAGACATACAAGACCATTTATAATCTCCCTCCATCTGGGGCTCCACACAAGATCTCATCCCGTGGGTCAGAATGATCATGGGAACGGTGAGCAAAAATCCCAGAACTACACAGAGGGACATCATGAATGACCTGCAGAGAGCTGGGACCAAACTAACAAAGGCTACCATCAGCAACACACTACGCTGAGAGGGACTCAGATCCTGCAGTGCCAGGCGTGCCCCCCTGCTTAAGCCAGTACATGTCCAGGTCCGTCTGAAGTTTGCCAGAGAGCATATGGATGGTCCAGAAGAGGATTGGGAGAATATCATGTGGTCAGATGAAACCAAAATAGAACTTTTTGGCAAAAACTCAATTGGAGGAAAAAGGATGCGGAGTTGCATCCCAAGAACACCATACCTACTGTGAAGCATGGGGGTGGAAACATCATGCTTTGGGGCTGTTTTTCTGCAGAGGGGACAGGACGACTGATCCGTGAGATTTTAAGCCAAAACCTCCTTCCATCAGTGAGAGCATTGAAGATGGAACGTGGCTGGGTCTTCCAGCATGACAATGACATCCCAAACACACCGCTCGGGCAATGAAGGAGTGGCTCCGTAAAAAGCATTTCAAGGTCCTGGAGTGGCCTAGCCAGTCTCCAGACCTCAGGCCCATAGAAAATGTGTGGAGGGAGTTGAAAGTCCATATTGCCCCAAAACATCACTGCTCTAGAGGAGATCTGCATGGAGGAATGTTTTTGACCAAATACTTATTTTCCACCATGATTTACAATGAAATTCTTTAAAAATCCTACAATGTGATTTCCTGGATTTTTTTTTACTCATTTTGTCTCTCATAGTTGAAGTGTACCTATGATGAAAATTACAGACCTCTCTCATCTTTAGAAGTAGAAGAACTTGCACAATCAGTGGCTGACTAAATACTTTTTTTGCCCCACTGTATTGGAGCCTCTTCACCGTGTTCCCCTTCTAAAAAAGTGGTTTCTTGGCTGCTACCTTTCCAAAAAAGATAATTAAGCTTCTTCAGAGAGGAAGGAAACACTAAATACTTACTGCTGCAGCCTACAGAAGCTTTTTCTGATTTTATTCGTGTCATGAACAACTCTATACAAATGTCCGATAACAAACCTAAGGGTCGGCCTAAGACTTTTGCACAGTAGTGTAGGAGGAAAATGGCGCACAACTGTAGTGGTGCAGCAGTTACAGTAATGGATTATGGACCAGAAGGTGATCTGCCTTGTAGAAGAACCTATTAAAAGTATCATACATGGAGTCACTGAGGTGTTCAAACCAGTCACTCTACCCCTACTGTCTTTTCCATCCACAGACATCTCATACTCCTGCACTCAATCAGTAAGCAGTGAGAATGTGAAAGAGCAGACCACTCATCAGAAGGGGTGTATGCATACTTTTGGACATCATCTTTTGCAGAGACACCCCGCGGGGATTTTTCAGTCCTGCGACTTTCTCATAACCGAACATTAACAGCTGGTCTTAATTGGCACCTCGGAAGCAGACAGGAATGAACCGGATCAAGGTTTAATCCCCGAGTAATCACATACCTGTGGTAAATAAAGACGTGCACGACCTGCAATAAGGATCAGTTATGCTGTCAACGACTGGGGTACAGGGCACCTGGTACAGTACAGCCTTATACACGGGGGATCGGATTGAATCTGTGCAGGTACCGATAAATGAATACACTACAGAGACAAAAGTATTGAGACACCTCCAGATTTCACCTACAGGAGCTTTTACAAGGTCCCATTCGAAATCCATAGGCATTAAGATGGAGTTGGTCCCTCTTTGCTGACGGAAGAGCTTCAACTCCTCTCTCTAGCAAGATTTTGGACTGTGTCTGTGGGGATTTTGCCCATTTGTGAGGTCAGACCCTGATCTCCATTCTAGTTTATCCCAGAGGAGTTTGGCCACGCCTTCACGGACCTCACTTTGTGCACTGGGGTTCAGTCATACCGGAACAGAGCAGGTAATTCCCCAAAATGTTCCCCAGGCACAACAATCCCAGGCAGGTACCGTCCTCCTGGCGTTCACCAAACCCAGCATTGGAAATATCAGACTGACAGGTAGAGCCAGAGTCCAGTGGTGGCATGCTTTACACCACTCCATCCGATGATCTAAGGCTTACATGCAGCTGCTCAGCCAAGGAAACCCATAACACAAAGCTCCGGGTACAGTTTTAGTGCTGATGTTGATGCCAGAGCAGGTTTGGAACGCTGCAGTTACTGGGTCAGCGGGGCGTTGGTGAGTTTTATGGTCTATCAGCACTGGGCGACCGAGCTGAGTAACTTTACATGGTCTGAAAACTTGTGGTTCCTAAATGCTTCCACTGTTCAACACCAGCTGATGGTGGAATCTCTGGGGGAAGAAACTGCATTACTAAGAGCTTGAGATCACACACCTGTGGCAAGAGGACCGAATGAAATTCCTGATGAAGGGGTGCGTCCCAATACTTTTCAAACTCTGCTTAATGCAGTCAGGGTCACTACAGGATCAGACCACTGCGCCACTAAAACAGGAACATCCATGGTAATTCGCTACTGAAACTCTTTTCATCGTCTACAATCAGGATTAAATGGGGTCTGGCAACCCATCCCATCATCTACCGGCTATATTGAACTTTCCTATGAATGAGAGAGCAGGTCTTTCCTCACAGCTACGGATTAGACCGGTGCTGATGACTCAACACTTTCGTCCGAGTGCGCTCGAACGAAAAAAAAAGTAGGCCAAAGGTCACGAGGCCATCCACGGCCAAGATGCGTTTGTGGTTCGGTGGTTATAAACCCGACTCACAGCTGCGGCAGTGGAAAAAACAAAACAACAGAAAGAGACACACTGGAGAGAGAATAAGAAAATAAAACTAATTACAAAGCAGCAAAACGTTACCACGTGTCACGGACCACCAGCAACCACAGCAAGGATCGATAGTGTTTTAGACGTACGGGAAACTGGATCCCGAACACAGCTTTAATAAATGATGAATAAAACAAGGGAGCTGACCTCTGTGTCCATGTGCCGATGTAGCTGAAAACTCTTAAGGCATGCTCCTTCTTTAACTGCAGGCCGTCCGAACTGTCCGCATCCGAGACTGGAGAGACAGCAAAGAAAGTAATAGTTAGACATTGTTAGAGAACGCACACTCTAGAGGACGTACCGCCGCGCTTAACTCACGAATACGCAAAAATCTCATCAGCCAATCACACGCCGGCAGATGCGTCAAACCTTGAAGCAGATGGGCTACAGCAGCAGCAGATCCCACTGGGTGCCCCTCCTGTCAGCTAAGAACAAACTACTGAGGCTATGATTCACACAGACTCACCAAAACTCTCAATTTTTCTCTCGAGTCTCGATTTCTGCTGCGACATTTCGATGGTCGGGTCAGAATTTGGTATAAACAACATGATAGCCTGGATTCATCCTGCCTTGTATCAGCAGTTCTGCTGCTGGATATTTTCATGGCACATTTTGGGCCTTTTAATACCAAATGAGCATCGTTGAACCCACAGTCTACCTGAGTATTGTTGCTGATCATGTGCACACCCCTTTATAACCATAGCGTACCATCTTTTGATATCTACTTCCAGCAGGATAACACTAGAGCTCAAATCATCAAACTGGTTTATGAACAGGATAAAGAGTTCACCAGAACAGTCACTAGATCTCAATCCAATAGAGCTGGTTTGGTGGAACGGGAGAGTCACATCATGGATGTGCAGCCTAAAGAATACGAACCAATACAGACCAAAATCTCTGAGGAATGGTTCCAGAACCTTGGTGAATCTATGCCATGAAGAATAAAAGGTGGTCCAACTCGGTTAAGCAAAGTGTGCTTAATAAAGTGTACCTAACACTAATTGTTACCATTTTAAACATGTTATATAAAGGCAAAACCAAAACAGCAACCAAAAACAGCACCAATTCTACAAGGCTAAAGAAATCCCTCAAAAACAAAAGGACCACTAGAGAAGCCAAACCCTTCATACAGAAAAATCTATAGAAAAATCTCCAGTGATCAGATTCCTGATCGGAATCCTGGAGTGACTCTGTGTATCGGACTACTTGATGCCGATGTGCATACTTTACATTTTATTTGAACTAGGACTCCATGACTTATTAGTTTAGATAAATTAGTTTCATTCTTACATTTCCCATCTACACCGCCCAAGGAGGTCGAGTCCCTTTTTGAGTCTTGGTCCTCCCAAGGTTTCTTCCTCATACACTTAGGGAGTTTTTACTTGCCACTGTCACCCTAGGCTTGTTCAGTTTGGAATTAGTCGTAGTTATTAGGGGACAATCTAAAGCTGCAAAGTTGCTTTGAGACAATGCTCCATTGTAAAAAGCGCCATATAAATAAATCTGACTTGACTGATTAAACACCTCTGCAAAGCCAAACATCGCGGATGTTATAAATCCTAACAAGCCAAGACAGCAGGTCAGATCACACGGATCGGCTGTAGGTGAACGATGCGTCTAAATAACACCCATTACTGTGCCACGTAAACGATAGTTTAGGTACAATGCAAGACGATTATATATTTAATTAATTCACATCTCATAAGGCATCCACATCAACAGGAAACGCACTGGTTTATTGTAATTACACAGGGCTTAATCCACCACTCAAGGGTTATTTTCACAATAGGGAATCTGCACATCCGTAACGTAAGACGCTTCATCCCTATATCAGATTATGACGCTGGCTGAGTGTGTCATTACCATCGCGTCTGTCCAAGTCAAACAGAAACCACAACAACAACCATCAATTACTCACGGGCTTTTAGGGACTTTCTCTCCCAACAAGCTTGATGCTTTTTTTGCTCTAAAAGATGATGTCCCATAAAACAATGCTTTTCACATCTCAGGCACGTCTTGTTTGCTCCTTCACTAGGTTTTAACCTCACTTTCCATGGTCGGAGTTGTACAGGCTCGGATACCTATCCCAGGAGAACACAGGACGCAGGCATAAGCATGTCCGTGCTGATGCCCTGATCAGCAGAGCTAAGAACCTCACAATAGTCCAACAGCCGGTGTAGCTTGGTGGCTTCAACCCTCAAGCACTGAGCTGCCGGGGCCCCAGAACTCCAAGCGCTTTAACAAACAACCAGCCTGAACAGAACCATATTTGACAAAACGATACGATTAAATGGAAACTAACTAATGGGACGGCTGGATATATGTGATAATGTAACGGCTCTAAATGAAACTGTCAGTCCTTCTTCTAAGACGAGCAAGATATACAAAATGGTGGGACTGTGGTAGCCTAGCGGTTAAGGTACTGGACTGTGGACCAAAAGGTACAGGGTTCAAATCCCACCTCTGCCAAGCTGCCACTGTTGGGTCCTTGAACAAGGTCCTTAACCCACAATTGCTTAGATTGTAAGACTGTATCAATTGTAAGTCGCTCTGGATAAGGGCGTCTGCTAAATGCTGTAAATGTAAAAAAAGTGGCAAAATTAATGGAAAACTCCCCCATAAAAATAAGTTAAAAAAAATTCAGTATTGGGTCAAATGTTTCATTTTCGGCCACAAATTCTCGTTTTGGCGCATCCCTAATTTGTACATATTTTTTTCTTTCTTTCCCAGAAATGAATGACTAAGAAAATCCCACTACACTCTCAGCAGTTGTTAATTTGCTGTGTAATACTTTTCTCGAGCAACTACCCATAGTGTCCTACAACAGTGTCCAATATTACAGTCCAACCGAAGCATTTTTGGGGAACTTGCTAAAGTTCACCAGTGGCCCTCCACCCAGAACACCCTGCTCTATAGTCCTGTACCTTTATCGATGGGCCAGCCCAGGCCCGTTTCATTATCACAGCACCCTGTATAACTGACTATTTGCAGCGACCCTGGTGTGTGTGTGTGTGTGTGTGTGTGTGTGTGAAACCCCAAATCTTACAGTGCAGATACACAATGAAGACGAGCGGTTATGTGGATGGTGTGCGTGGGTGAGATTACACATTCCTGAAGAGCGCTCTCTCACACACACACACAATTGGTGCAGAATACAGTGTGGGTGGGTGACATGAGGTTTCGGCTGGCGTCAGTGGGCCGCCCGTCTAAGAGCACCCTGAAAACCACCAATACGACCACAGAGCAGCAGGAAGTAACACAGAGCGATATCATTTAGAGTTATTAAACCGATCTGAGGCTCTCGAACGCGAACATTAAACAGGCGTACATCAGCAGCTCCAGTCTTGGGGCAATGTCTGGGCATCCCTGGTCATTCCATTACCGTTGGCTCAGAAGACCCGTTTCAGCCCTGCTTATCCTGGTCAGGGTCACTAGGGATTAGGGTTGTGTGATATGCATCGCCTCCGATAAGACCTCAATTGTTGTCGTCCCTCACCACGCCCATCCTCAGCCCCAATCTCCCGACATACCTCACAGTCCTCAATGAACAGACCATCTCTCACTTCGTTTCTTAATCCTGTCCAACCTCAACACACCCGACGAAAATTGCAGCATCTTTAGCTCTCATCTTCAAGTTATGTACCAATGACACAGAGCAGGTCTGAGGGAGGGCGGGCGATGTTGCCTGAACTCCAGATATCCCCGGTTCTGAGTCTGTCTGGCTGAAGTTTGCATGTTCTTCCCATAACCAGGTTGCCAGGGCCGCCTACTGTCAAGACTTGGCTTTATTTGGCCAACCCCCCCCCCCCTCCCCTCGCAGGATCTGGCAACCCCAGAATTAAACACGCAACAAAATTGAACATTTTGTGGAGACCCTCAGCTTCAGCCACAAAACCTTTGTCTGCTCAGTCCGTCTCGCCTCATCCTTCTCAAAACACCCACTCAGCTATCAGAATGCTCCGGATGTCTTAGTGACCGTGAGATGACCTCAGTCCACGGTTCAGCTTCTCACACGTGCACTTCAGTTGAACTTAAACAGCCACAAACGTTGAGAGCACAGAGAACTTACAACGTGTAATCCACGCGACTCAGGGTTAGGGCCGTAATAGCTTAAGGCTTCTTTCCAGAAGGATCTGATCCTCAAACGTCGAAAGAAAAACCACCAAGACCAGCACTGAAGGGGGCAAAGCTCTGGTACACACCAAAACGGAAAAGGCCCTCACACGCTTCCCAAACATCACCGCGACCCGAAAACCGCTTCAAAACCCCCTGCCTCGCCGATCACCCACCCACTGGGCATCTTGCGTAACAAACAGAGCTGGATGGCAGATTTATTTCAGCTTTCATCACTCCAGCCAAGACCTGTATGGTGGTTACCATGACGACCGGACTTATCAAGAAGGCACCGGGTCTTCGGGTTCGCCTGAGCAGCTGGACGGCCTCGACCTCGAGCTTTTATTCCTTTCCCTTCCATCACCTTTCCTTCGTCTCCCCCTCCCGCTGTACCGCATAACGAGCGAGGGTTACCAGAGTGCAAGCCAAACCGGCGCCGGTGAGAATAACCCTTTATTCTATAGACGGCTTTCCTGCCTCTCTGCGTGCAAAAATAACTCCACGTCAGAGAGCGAGCACAGAAAACGTTTAGTCCAACAGCTCACCGCTCAGATCTGACTTCCAAGGTAACGTTATTTATTCAAAGTATATCCGCTAGATCGTCTAACAAACGTAATATGTGAACAGCGCTGAAAATGATTTGAATAAGTACAAAATGAAAAACTGTGTCAACAGTAAGCGTTTGCGTTACCGACTGTCCTGCTCAGGCAGAAAGCGGGAGATGAACATTAGACGCCGGTACAGAGCAGAGCTTTATTAAGCAACTGAAAAACACTGAAGAACTGAGTGTAATAACGAAGCTGAGACCTGGACAGAGTCCACACACAGTCCAAAACAGCAAAGGCGTGATATGGGCATGAGGAAAACGAAACCATAACAGCACGAACCGCAGAGAAGCAAAACATACTCAATACAGAGACGTACGGGCTTCAGCTGGCATCTGTTATCAGAGTGTGGGTTGCTCTGTTCAGCACAAGGAGTTTGAGTTTAACGAATGAACAATGCGATATTTATCGATGAGCCGAACCATCTGAGGGTTTTTTTTACTTTATTATTATGATTATTAATGTTGGTACTGTGTAGAGTTGGGTATCGTTTGCATTTTATCGATTATAATTCTTCTTACTACATTTACTGCATTTAGCAGACGCCCTTATCCAGAGCGACTTCCTATTGATACAATCTTGCAATAAATCAAATTGTGGGTTAAGGGTCTTGCTCAAGGACCCAACAGTGGCAGCTTGGCAGAGGTGGGATTTGAACCCTGGACCTTCTGGTACTGTTCTGGTCCAGAGTCCAGTACCTAGGCTACCACTTGGAATTCTGAAACCAGGTACCCGTTAAGAAATGCCATTTTAGACTAACATAATATTTGCTCACTCAGTTGCAGACTGAAGCTGCCATGTGCCCACAGTAAGCTGTGGAATGGAATACGGATCGGCCAATATCTGACGAGTGAATGACGTCAATATCGGACCCATCTCTAGCAATAACGCAGTGAGATTATCGATTTGATTCACTAAAATATTGAATTACAGCAAGATTAATGAATTAATCCTAGACTGTAAACCTAACTGCCACAATTTAAAGAAATCTGAATAGGCTTAAAGCAAATCCCTGTGATGTATACAGAGATGAAGCACATTAATATTTGCTCTTTTCGTTTGTCATTTCATTTACAACATTTAGCAGACGTCCTTATCCAGAGCGACTAACAACTGATACGATCTTACAATCCAAGCAATTGTAGGTTAAGAGCCTTGCTCAAGAACCCAACAATGGCAGCTTGGCAGAGGTGGGATTGAACCCTAGACCTTTCAGTCCATAGTCCAGTACCTTAACTGCTAGGCTACCACAAACTGTTCTTCTCTATTCTGTACCATAAACCTGTGCTGTGATTCCACATCTCTGGTACAAACCAGGCCCGCATTGGGGCAGATAACTATTCTTGAAGGATTGTGAGTAAGAACCTTCAAAACTAACCAAAAATCCCTTTATATGGTTAGGTCGGCAAGTTAAGTAAGCAGCTAGATGAACCAACAGCAGGAGCCCAAACCCTCCGAAAGACAGCTGACGCCGGCAAGCGCACCTAATAAATCAACCCAATACACCCGCGGCAGACTGCGCTCGTACAGCGCCGCCGGTATTCCGTGCACGTCTAATAGAGTTGAAACCGGAAAGGTCATATTCAATTCTTGATATAACCCTGATCCACACTTCACGATTCTTATTTATATGGTTCAAAGACCAGAAAACAGGCAGTCAGCTTAAACGCTTGCAAATTGTATGCAAATGTCTGGAAACCTGGCAAATCCCGACCTCAACTGCTGAGGCAGTTAAGAGGCAGAGGAAGAAACACACACAGCATCAACCAACACAACACGCATCCTATTAACACAACACAATCGTCTCAAACCACAAACGTCTCACACACCTAACAAAGCAGACCTTTCATGAATGCACTGAAAAACCTCCACTAACTCGTAACCAATAACCAGCCCAAAATTTGTTTCTAAACAAAAGGAGTGCATTCTGTTCCTTTTAAGATTTTTGTCTTCAAACTAAAGGCCTTCTCATACGGAGTCTGTTTTTTACACTGCCCGAACATTACCATGGTCAGTCTTTTTAGGCTACACAGCATCCCTAACACCATCGCATCTTTAATTTATGGAAAATCCCAATAATTATAGAAACCACAACAACATACCATTACAACCCTGAGTAGGTTACAGCTATGACACTTAATGGACCTGATAATTTGGTTTAACAGAAGCCAAAAATGCATCGATAGACAGAATTAGGAACACGGAAAGTCAGCCAAATGAACCAGAGACTCAGAGTGAATGAACCAGTTTATATAGTTATAGGTTAAAGAGAACATAACATATAGGATAATACTTTTTCACAACACCAGTTAAGCAAAGCTTCAGAATAAATACCAAACAGTTTAACTCTGACCTTAAATTTGCAGACACAGACCTCACCAAATCTACATCAGCGAGCTTTGTAGCTCTGGCCCAAAACTAAAGGAGTTAGTGGGACTGTGGTTAAGGTGCTGGACTATGGACCAGAAGGTCCAGGGTTCAAATCCCACCTCAGCCAAGCTGCCAATGTTGGGTCCTTGAGCAAGGCCTTTAACCCACAATTGCTTGCATTGTAAGACTGTATCAATTGTAAGTCGCTCTGGATAAGGGCATCTGCTAAATGCTGTAAATATAAAGGAGCAAGCAGACATCGAGCTCGACCTGTCCTACAGATTACTAGGTTCAGGGGGTTAATATTTTCCTTTAGTTCCCAATTTGTAACTCGGCGTCAGAAAATGCAAAACAGAACCCCGCGCCGGTCACACCGACTCCTTAAAGGCCTCGTTTAATCAGCAGTGCTATCAGTAATGGGAAACACATGGCAGAGCGAGAGCTGCAAATTGATTCCACGTGGTGCGCGACAGAGTCAGTTTGTCCCTCACGTCAAGTTCGGCTTTCAGCAGCCGGTGTGTCCTTCCCCATCTGCCTGTGCTACACACACCAGATCTCTCACACACTAGGGCTGGACAACTTGTATCACGACAAAGAGACGTTGTCACGATACACAATCTTTATGATCGTGCATGTGATCAGAGAAAATGCACGAGTAGCAACAGGTTAATAAAAACTACTGTTCCATGATCCCACACTTAGAGATTTACATCACTATATGCACTTCAACCAGTTAAACAGGACTAATTACACTCCTTATAATGAAACGAGTTCTTTAAGCACTCATGATATCATCGATCTGCTCCGAAAAGGATATCGTTTATCATGATAACTAAATTTATCATGATACGATAGAATATTGTCATATTGCCGCCTCTTTCCTGGAACCTGCCATCAGAAGAACGTGGCCACCATGAGGACATGAACAATCACACACACGAGCTTCACTGACTGACACGTTACAGGTCTGATCTGTCTAAAGTCAAGCCGACAGTTACTCACTAAACCCCGTTACGCACACCTGTGACAAGCCAAAACGCACACACACAAAGCCCGTGTCAACGCCATGGTCAGAACGGGAGAACATCAAACAAAGACGAGTGCAGGAACATCCACGGTGTGAGCACCGGATTTCAGTGTTTTGAACATGGGCGTCAGGTAGGACACAAGAGACGCTGTGGACAAAATGTCATGATTTATGCTTAACACTATGGAGGATTTAACACACACATTCAACATTTGTACCACATTTTAAACACAGGATTCAGTTTGATGCTGAATAAAACAGTCAAACCCTGTTATCTGGATCAATCTCGCTCTGAGAATGGGCTCGGATTGCAAATATTCAGATAGTGGGAGCCTGCTTTTCATTATTTTGTCATGGTGAGATCCTGCAAAGTTCATGTATATTGAAAAATGGGCACAGGAGGCCCCCTGGCCATTGTGTGTGGACTGTACGAGGCGTTGCGTGTATCTCACACCTGTACCCTCTCATAGCAGAATCCACTTTGACATTCGTTCGAGAGAGTTAATGATTCGTACAGTCGGTTAAGGAATTACCACCCATCAGAACAATGGTTAAATGGTTAGATTTGATCAGCTATAGATATCTCGAACACAAGCACAAACACACACACACACCTAACACACGCTAAAGCAAAGACCCAGAGAAGTCCATTAGACTTGATTGGCGTGGTCAAAATAAGCAAAAATTTATTTAAACATCAGCCAGTTCACAGAGAGTGCAAATGTGAGATTTATTTTAAAACGTACACATGACGTGTTGATGCTGTATGACGTGCTGCTTTTTTGGAGTAGTCTCACTTTTGACGTTTACCCGGTGCAAATAAGTAACATATTTAAAATAAAATACACTTTAATTAAATGTTATAATTGTCTCTCAATATGTTAACGTCAGCGCAGACCTCTACAAAAACCTAGAAAACAGGGAGAACAGACAGGGTGATCAACACCAAGACTGACCGAGACAGAGCGACAGAGATCAAAAAGGACCAACTGACCACGAGACCAAGACCGATGACTGAATGAGACCAACCAAGAAAAAGACAGAGACCAACTGACCAACAGGGACCTAGAAAGCTTGGCTGAAGCAAAAGAGACTGAGGCCAATCGACCGAGACAGAACAAACAACCAAAAGAGAGAGAGAGTGAGAGAGACCGACTGAACAAAAAAGACCGAGACAGACCACAAGGGACCTAGGTGACTTGACCGACTAAGAGACCAAAAGCGACTAAAAAGACAGAAAACGACCGAGAGACACCAAGAGAGACTCACCAACTGACAGAGACCAACCAAGCAATCAACTGACCAAATGTTTGCAAGAGACACACCAACCCAAAGATGCCAAGAGAGACCAACCAACAGAGGCACAGACAGAGACCAACTGAGAGAACCCAAGTCCCACCAACTCTGAGACCAAGACCAACCAACAAACAAACCGAAAGTCTGACCGACCAAAAGAAGCAGAGAGAGACTGACTGAAAGAGGCCGACCAAGAGAGCCTGAAAGTTCCACCAACTGAATTAGACCAATCAACTGAAAGAATGACTGACTGAAAGAGGTCGAGACACAGAGAGACCAACCGAGAGCGCCACAGACCAAACAAGATACAATTAAATCAAATAGATAATAAAGTAGAAACTGAGCACCTAGCTGTCACAGCGGTTTAGCCCATTACTAAACACAGCCGTATCCCAAAATTCAAACACTCATTATTTAGCACATTTTAATACCTCAGCTCACCATTTTCTGTTCAAAGCAAAGCTAAAGAGAATCCCAACAATCCAAGCTGAGAAGCAAAAATCTAAGAGCTGGCACCACACCGCAAAAGCTTTTTCATGTTGCTACATCCTCCATTCCTCCAAACCTTTATTACTCTCAGTGGATAATTGAGTTAATAGTTTTTTTTACAATTTGCCAACCACAGTGACTGACATTTGATACAAGCGTTACAAAGTGTGCGAGTTTATAAAACCAGAACGAGGCACAATCAGATGGTGGGGTTTGACTACTACATCACCTCACACTCGAACCGACAGCTGCTCTGCTCTGAATCTCCGTCCAATTTTTGTTACGACAATCATTTAATCTGTTAATGAACAGGATTTAGACATTTCACGTTCACGGCTGTGCAATTAAGCGACTATTAAGCACTGTGTTCTGGTGCATTAACCTCCGCCTTACTTTAATCTCGCCCTGTTGCTGTTTTGTGTTATTAAGACGCTTCTTTAGTACGTACTCCTGTTACACTAAAGAAAGCAGACAAACACATGGATGAGATGACGCAGTTTGCAGAGCTGTACTAATGTTTAACTGCTGTGAACAGATTTAATACAAACCTCACTGTGCTGAGCTCTGAAACAGCCTCAATAACCAAGTTACATCAAGCATGACCTTTTCAAAAACACTACATACACCTGCTATAGAAGAGAAAGCACTTAAAAAAACAAAACAGGGATTTGTTTTTGTTTTTTTTAAATGATGCCTGTGCGAAATTAAACTGTTTCTAGAAATCAAACAACAGACAGGTTGTGTCTAAACAGAAAGACAATAAGCTATTGTTAAACTCTGGTGCAGTGTAGTTTACAATCTCTTTGCGGTTTACCAACAAGGTATCTCACACACCCTGTGTAAAATATAAAACACTAACCTGATTTCACATCACGGTAAATCTAAATAATGCATTTAAATATAAAAAGACTCAAATCTCTTAACTCACTGTACGTCTAACAACGTGCTAACTAAACAGCGTTAGCTTCTCGTGCTAACGAGCTTATTCACCAACAATAAACGCTAACCAAACACAAAATCGACAAAAATATCACGCAAATAAGACTTTACGTAAAATAGACAAAATAAATGGTGTGGAAATTGATTTTTACAGCTCTGAAAAGGGCAAAGTGGTCATTTCTGGGCTAGTTAGCCGAGCAACAAGCTAATTAGCAAAACAAGCTAGCTGTCATTTTCGTTGTCAGAAACTTCCAATTGTTTAAACTGTATTTAAGAGACTTCAGTGCTTAAATGACACAGGCATGCCTATGTTAACTGACTCTAAATGTGTCTGAGAGCTCAAATGGATTAAACATAAGGCCACAGTTTCAAAGAACAACGTTTAAACAGCGAAGCTATTCGCTAATGCTAACTAGCGAAAGTGATGAGCAAGAAAAGCATACTAGCGTACTAACTAGTACGTCAAATCAGTGCACAAGCGATTGGTGTTCTACACTGTTTAGTACGCAAGTGCGCAGACGAAGTCAAACGGCAAGAAAAAACAAGCAGACAACAAACGACCTTCCATTCTGTGGGCATTAAAATAACTGAAGGAATTAATATTAAAACCATGTATAAGCAGATGTGGCATGATTACAGCTTGGTTGTAATGACTAAACTTAGGAAAAGTAAACTTAAACAGGCCCTAATCTGTGGTCAATATGACAAACTATATGCTTACAATCGTAAATGTATTAGGGCTGTTGAGTTACTGATTAATCCATATTTGCAACATTCATATGTTCAAAAAACCCTCACAAATTAGCTGTACGTTTATTAAATCTGGCCCATGTATACATATTTAGTGCTTAAACGTGAACGTATCATACACTTTGCTGAATATAATTACCGACGACTCCTGCTACAATGCATAAGCAAAATAGTGAAATTGCTGCAAGTTTGCTTAAAGTGATGCATGAGCAAGAAAAAAACATGTCCACTGCCTATATAACAGAGCAGTATACTGTGTACTGCTGGATTTGCAAAAACACATGCAAAAAGAGATTTACAGATCTGTCTTGGAGTCCATAGAGTAGAAAGCAAGGGCCATACTGTAGGTGAGAGTATAAAATAAATCTAGCAAATATGCACGATAAACATAAGTTCAAATGCAATTATTCCAGCCCTAACATTGATAGTGACAAGACATGACTGTAAGAGAATAAAACCCAGAAATAAAGGCACAGTCTGGCAGCTGCATCAAGCTACAGGCTCAAACAAAAACTTCAGGCAGCATGCATTAGAATAAAACGTTATTATTATACTTACTTTCATTAAGCACCTCGACCAGCTCGGCGCAGTTTTCACACATCGTTCATGAAAGGAGAATAAAGTGTGCTCACACCATTGGAAATTGTTGATGCATTGAGAAGCAGGGTGGTTAAAAAAAAAGCAAAAGGCCCCGACGGACAGACTGGTCAAGAATCCTCTCTGTACACACCTACAGTCCGGATTTATCCCAATGCGTGATGAAACAGGCTGTTTTCCGCAAGTCTGGATGTTAAGAGACAGTACTAAGAGGCACCAAGTTCTCTAAAGTCGAGTCAGTCTCCAGTGGGAGCGGAACTGAACAGAGCACACACAACAGCCATGTTGAAAAGGGGGAGCGACATTCAGCAGAAACTTCGTCTCTTTCCGGAGCGTCTCCTTCCCCGCGCTCGGCTTTTTCCGGAATCCCGATCTCACTCAATCATCGCGGTGTTTTTCATTGACTGACAACCGGTGGCATGTGCAGTGAGAAGAAGCCCCTGAGGGCTCTTTCAAGATAAAAGTCCAGCGCGACGTTACCTAGCCATGATATATAGCCAGACGTTTGTGGACACCGAACATTTAATCCGAAAACAAGGTCGTCACCAGACCCACTTTACCGGAGCAGTAAAACGTTACTGTGCACCACTAAAATCACGGGGGTAAAAAGTCCATTTTATCCTGGATTGCTGAGCAGAACTACAGGCACTACATTTCCCATAATGCCCCAGCATCTTTCCAAAAGCTTGAGCAGCTAACACTTTCAGTCAGAGCCAGTTACTTTCAGTTTTTCGCAAGGAGTAATGGTAATCTGCAAATATTTAAAAGAAAGTCATAGCTATGTTTCGGTTAGCCACTTATACCTGAAAGCCCTACAAAAAGTACATATTAAGACAAGATAAGACAAGATAAACCTTTTATTATCCCACGGGGAAATTTGCATAAAAAAAGCACTATACAATCAAATAGAATATATGAAAAAATATACAAGTGTAAAAATAGGTCATTGCAGTAGGAAGGAAGGAGCTGTGGTATCTCTTCTTTGAGGTGAGGTGAGGTGAGGTGAGGCGAGGCAGGTGAAGGAGCCTGTTGCCAAAGGTGCTGCCCAATGCTGCGACTGGCCCCTGAAGTGGTTTGGAGGGATTATCCATTATGGATGACAGCTTGGTCATCATCCTTCTCTCCCCAACCACCTCCACTTGATCAAGTGCACCGCCCAGGACAGAACTGGCCTTCCTGCTCAGCTTATCCAGCTTCTTCCTGTCTGCTGCCGAGATGCAGCTTCTCCAGCAGACAACTCCATAAAAAAATGGCTGATGCCACCACAGTATGGTAGAATGTTTTTAAGAGTGTGTCCTGTATTCCGAAAGAACCCGAGCCTCCTCAGCAGATGCAGTCTGCTCTGACCTTTCTTGTACAGTGCCTGCATGTTCTCCAGTCCAGTTTATTGTTTAGGTGAACACCCAGCTACTTATAGATACTGACAATCTCAATGTTCATTCCCTGGCTATGTGGGGTGAACTTGGTCCTGCGATAATCCACCACCAGCTTTTTTGTTTACCCCGTGTTGATCTGGAGGCAGTTTCGCTGGCACCAGTCCATAAAGTTTCTAGTTAGTTCCCTATACTCGCGATCATCATCATCATCCAAATGTATTCGACAATATCGGAGTCATCGGAGAACTTCTCTGGGTGGCAGTTTGTTGTGTTATGTGTGAAGTCAGCACTATAGAGGGTGAAATGGAATGGGCCCAGGACTGACCCCTGTGGAGCCCCAGTGCTGCACAGGATCGTGTCCGACTTACAGTCCTTAAGACGCATGTACTGTGGTCTGTTAGTGAGACAGTCCAGTGTCCATGTAGTGATATGGTGATCTACCCCTGCACCCTCCATCGTGCTCCTCAGGAGTGTGGGCTGAATGGTGTTGAAAGCACTTGAAAGATCAAAGAACATGATCCTCACAGTGCTTCCTGCCCTGTCCATGTGGGAGAGGGATCTGTGTAGGAGGTACATGATTGCATCATATCCACGATGCCTGGTGGATAGGTAGACTGCAGTGGAGCCATTGCTGGTTTGACTAGCGGGCAAAGATAGGCCAGAACAAGCCTTTCCATGGCCTTCATAAGGTGAGAGGTCAGTGCCACTGGCCTGTAGCCATTTAAATCAATGGGACGTGCAGTCTTTGGAATTGGAACCACACACAATCTTCCAGAGGACTGGCACTCTCTCCTGTTTCAGGCTAAGGTTGAAGATGTACTGGACTATCCCACACAGCTGGTCTGCACAATGCCTTAGAAGGCCAGGGTTAATGCCGTCCGGACCAGCTGCTTTCCTCACTTTCATCTTCCTCAGTTCCCTCCTCACTTGTTCTTTGCTTAGACCACATTAGAACACTTACCAAAATGAATGCAATTAAATAAATTATTTAGTGTTAATTTCATTCATTCTTCATTTGTTTTCCATGGCTGACTAAAGTCCACTTTACAATGTTAAATTACTTAATCTATGTAGTGTTCATCAGGCCTATTTTTTATGCTCAATTGTGCCCCTATGACTGATTGTGAAGCAGATGGGTACGGTTGTGCCCCTCTAAATTGTGCGTGCACCCCAGTACAACAAGTAGTCTATAAACACCCCTGCCCAAAACCCTCCAGTCTTCAGTCCGCTAAGAAAAAGATTTCCACTAGATTTTGGACCCTGTCTGATGTCGGATAATAAACCCTTGGCTCACTGTTGGCATTCCAGTTCTTCTCAGAAACAGAATGGATTACCGCACCCTGTGCTGGATTGTCACCACATCCAGGGTCTACCTTAGGCTTAGGTTAGGCTACAGACCCCTCCTGGGACCCTGGTAAAATAGAATCTGTAGCCTGTTACAGTCCAAATGACCTCAGAATCTGGTATTAAAAACTCTAACCTGCATCATTCTGGATGCTTTCACAAACGAACATTGTCTGTTTTGCTGTGTCCGTATTATTTGTAGTCCCCCTGCTTCAGACTAAACCAGCTGATTTATACGTACGCTTCACATACAGCATCAGTCTTGTTTCAAAGTAGATCAGCTGTCCTCTTCTACTGTTCACCATCAGCAGCCATGTTGATACGATGGCATAAGCTGAACAGCTCCGGTTTTCCAAATAGGAATTTGCTGTTGAGGGGGCGTTCCGACCTTTAGCCAACTCAGCATTAACCGCTGAGTCACTTCCTAATGACCCTTACATTTACAGCATTTATTTCTTCAGAACTTAATAAGCTTAACATTTTAATTTAATGTCACCATTTTTTTCTTTTATTGTTTTCTTTTGAGTTAATTTGTTTTTATTTTACTATTTCATTTTTATTTTATTTAATCATTTTATTTTAATTTTTCTCATTTCATGATTTAATTTTTAAAAATAATTTTATTTTATTTTCCTTTACGATTATCTTAATTTCATTTTACCATTTTGTTGCATCATTTTCATTTCCCTCCATTTAATTTAATTGTAATTATTTCATTTTTTCTTTAATGTCATTATAATTTAATTTTATTTCATAATTTCTTTTTTTATTTCATTTCAATTTAATTGTACCCTTTATAATTTAATTTTTTTAATTTGATTTCATCTTAATTTCATCATTTCATTGCATTGATTTTTCTTTTATTTTATTGTTTAAATGTTTTATCATTTCCTTTTATGATATCAATTGTAATTTTATTGCATCATTTTCCTCATTTTCATTTTTCTTTTATGATTTAATTTAGTTTTAATTATTTTATTTCCTTTTATGACTTCATTTGAATTTAATTGTATCTTATCATTTTCACTTTATTTCATTTCATTGTTATTTCATTTTCTTTTATGATTTCATCTTAATGCAAGTTTATCATTTCATTTTACGGCATTATTTAAATTTTTTCTTTCGTTCTAAGATTTAATAGTAGTTATTTTATCTTTTCTTTTTTTGCATAATTTTCTTTCTCTTATTTTATGATTTAATTTAATTAGAATTATTTTATTTTATTTACGTGTACAATTTCATTTTAATAAATTTTTCCTTTTATTTTATGATTTATTTTAATTTGACATTTTTTTATTGCATTTCTTTTTGCTTTTATGTTCGCTTTAATTTAATAGTATTATTTTATAACTATTTATTATTTTTTTATTTGTAAAACTTGTTTTTATCCTGCCCCTTTCTGACGAAGCACTGCGAAGGCATTCCAATTACCAGAACAATACATTTTTAATATTCACTACAAATATTCCTTTTATCGGTTAATATTCTAAGGAACAGCATAAGGAAGCTAGATCACATGTTCCACATCCATAGGAGGGACTGTGACGGAACCACTGCCTCACAGTAATGAGCAAAGCCGAATAAACCACGCTCTGCCCGTCCCTAGAGGCCAATATTGCTCTCCACAGCATAAGATACAGAATGTAGGAATGGGGTCTAGGGGGCGCTTTGGGATACAGTCCATAGCTACAGGACTGTAACATCCGGTTTAACCTCAGCAATCCTGGTCAGGGCCCCGAGGGGCTCTGTACCCACACCTGAGCCTGAGGCAGACCCTAAACATGGCTTCCCTTAGACCACCCCACCTGGAATGAACAACAAAACCCCCGTTATTTACAGAAAGTAACACCTGCTATGGGGTAGTTTCGGGTAACAGCTCATCTTCTGTCTCAGTTGTGGCGTTGTGGTGTGTCCCAATACTTTTGATCATTTATCAGTAACGTGACATAAACATGCAGGCTGATAGAGATCATAACCCTCCACAAACAAAGGTACTGAGAAAGGGTGGAGAAGTTCAATCCCAGACCCCCTACATCAGAAGTCGCATTTTTGAGCAAACCTTTAAAAAGACGAGAGAGAAACGGAATTTTGTAAAAATATCCAACTTTATGTTCCCATTGTACTAAGACAGCAGTATAAACAGGACGATATGAACAAACCCTTCATCGTTGGATGAGACCCGCCTAAACCCAACCTTCCCAACCAAACAGGAGCAAGAATTGGAAAAAGGGTCGCCTCCCCAAAAACACAGCTAACAAAAAAAAAGCCCAAAACAAGCAAACCTAACAAAGGCAAAAACAAAAAGTAAAGAGCAGCATCTCCATCACTCAACCGGCACATTCACTCGCCGCGGTTAGAAACGGGGCGCAAAGCCGCACGGCAACACGACAACTCGCAAAGTCAAGGCAAACCCTTTCCTCCTCTTCCTCCCTCCTTCCTCATGGCCTTTTAAGTTAAAGCGAATAAGAAGCGAGACTAAGGTACGTTAACGCTCCCGATATTCGAACCGCATGCTTCTTGGCCGAGGAAAAAGAAAGCAAAGTCAAACCCAGCGTCACCGGCTCTCGCTCTCTCTCCGTATAAAACGTACTCTAGCGTAAAGAGGAAGTAGGCGGGGTTAAGCAAGGTGTCCGGCGCCCTCGTTTGCACGCCGGTGACGATTTGGTCAAAACGTACACTCGTCCTTCCGTCCTCGTCCCACCGCACGCTCTCCGTATGTACACACGCATCTGAAGGCGGGGCCTCGGCGGCTCTCGGGCCGCTCCCGTCCCGCGGTACCGGGCGCTCCGCGAGCCCGGAGCTCAGTCGCACATCTCCTCGGGGAGTTCGTGAGGGTTCAGGATTCCGGGCACAGACATCTGGATTTTGTGTTTCTCCTCCTGAGCCTGGCGCAGGGACGCCTCTCGCTCCTCCAGGAACAGGTCGGTGGTGTCCTCGCCCGCAAACTCCTGCGCACACACACACACACACACACACACACACACACACACACACACAGTTATATAGACAGCATTTCGGGACACGCCCTATCCCAGACTTAGTCCCCAAACATGTGTATGCTATACTAATTAAGAAAAGAAAGAGCAGAAATAAAGGAAGAAACAAAAAAAAAAAGAAAGAAATACAGAAAGAGAAAAAAAACTAAAAAACTTAAAAAAAAAAAAAAAAAAAAGTAAAAAGGAAAGGACAGAAACAACAAAGGGAGAAATACAGAAAGAAAACAAAGGAAGACAGAAAAAAAGAAAAAGAAAAAAAAGAAACAGAATGAAAAAGACAGAGACACAGAGACAGAAACAATGCAAAAATGCACATCAAGTTTTGGGAGAAAAAAAAAGGGTTCACACAGAGTCCGAAACCGACAGACTGTGACGCTGCGCAAAATGTTAAACAGGAGTCTGTTCTAATTTCTGATTAGAGATCAGTTGTAAGAAAGAACGAAAGAAAGAAATAAAGAAAAAGAAATAAAAGAAAGAAATACAGAAAGAGAGAAAG
Source organism: Ancistrus triradiatus (assembly GCA_025084515.1). Lineage (NCBI taxonomy): Eukaryota > Metazoa > Chordata > Actinopteri > Siluriformes > Loricariidae > Ancistrus > Ancistrus triradiatus. Next base: position 42,961 of record JAJAGP010003458.1, read on the forward strand.
AACAAAGGAAAAGACAAAAAAAATAGAAAAAGAAGAAACAGAAAATGAAAAAGACAGATAGAAATAAATACAGAAACACAGAAAAAGAGGCGGCAGACAGAAAAAAAGAAAGAAAAATGCACATCAAGTTTTGAAAAAGAACACGCGAATAATTAACGCTGTGCTTCACAGAGTCTGAAACTGACGGGTTGTGATGCTGCATAAAAAAATTTGTTAATTGGGGCCTGTTCTAAAAGGAGAAAAAGACACATACAGGAACAAAGAAAAGAAAGAAAGAAAAAAAAAGACAAACTGAAGAAAAGAAAGAACGAAAGAAAATAAACAGATCAGAAACAAAAGAAAGCAAGACAGAAGAAAAGGACAAAAAGAAAAAAACTCGCGTAAAGTTTTGAAACATAACACCTATATGAAGGCCGTCCTCTGAAACTGACAAACTGACGCTGCGTAAATGGTTAAATCGGAGCCTGTTCTAATTTCTGCGTTGCTAAAATCATTGACCAATCAGAGCTCGGTCGCCGGGCAGAACAGCTCATCTAGAGCTTATAGGACGAGCAACAGGCTGCCTCTAAAAACATGGATATTAAAGAAAAGCTCTGGTGGAATAGAACTGAAAGGCTGGAGGATGATGGAGATAAAGCTCTCAGTGATGGATGGAAGTGTTTGATTATTTATCTAAGTGCATTCTGATCTGTTCATGATCATAAAAACACAAACTAGAGCTTCCTGCACTCATCTTCACTCGTCTGTTTTTCCCGATGATGGCAGAAAGACACGGCGCAGCTGTGATGCTCATTTGCAGCATTATCGTCTGTTAATCAGATGTCAGAGAGCTTACCTTGATCTGCACCAGGAAGTCCCTAAGGTGCTCCTTGAAGGCAGGAATGTCCTGATTCAAGCTGAACAGACCGGTCACGAACACCTTCACCTGCGCACTGGGACGAGGAGCGACAGTTACATTAGTTACACACACACACACACACACACACACACACACACACACACACACACACACATATATATATGATATATATATATATATACTAATATATATATATATATATATATATTTATAATATATATATATATAATATATATATATATATATATATAAACAGTATTTCAGAGCCGGTGTGTGTGTGTGTGTACACGAGTACAGAAGGGGGCGAGTCTTACTCCTGCAGGTGAGGGAAGGCCGTCTTCAGCAGGTTGGCTACATACTCCTGTACATAGACCTGGTTGTTGACGGGGGCGCCCGCGTTCAGGGTTATGCTGATCTTGCCCTCCTCCACCAGATTAAACATGTAGGCCAGGATGGAGGCGTGCATGGTCAGACCTGCCCAGAGGGAGAGAGAGATTTTAATGAACTAGCTCAGCGCGGTGATCCCGGTTAGCATTACGCTTAGATTTAGGTCCTTCATTCAGTCGGAGTAAAGCCGCTCGACCTCTCAGCAAAATCACATTCACTGGTGGAATTCGCCCGACGAGCGAGTGATTTGGGACTGGGGGGGCTTAGTGGTGAAGGTACAGGACTGTGGACCAGAAGATCCAGGGTTTAAAGTCCACCTCCACCAAGTTGCTGCCCTTAACCCAGCTGTGCTTGGGCAATAAAACCGACTGGGACTGCGGTGGATCAGTGCTTAAGGCACTGGACTTCAGATCCAGGGGTCAAATCCCACTTCTCTCCCAGCACTGAGCCTTTGAGCCACAACTGCCTGCTTGTATCAGGCCCAAGTCTCTGGGTAAGAGCCTCTGCTTAGTGCAGTGAATGTCCAACTAAACATCTTACACAGCGTCAGTCAGTCAGTTCAGACTCCGTGTGAAGGACGGCCTTAATGTAGGTGCTATGCTTCAAAACGTTTGTCTTTCTTCGTTTGTTTCCGTTTCTTCTTTTTCTTTTCTTGTTTTCTGTCTTTTCCTTTCTCTCTTTCTTTTTCTTTCTTTGTTTCTTCTTTTTCTTCCATTTTTTCTGTCCTTTCCTTTTTTTTCTTTCTGTATTTCATTGTCTTTCTTTCTTCCTTCCATCCTTTATTTTTGTCTTTTCTTCTGTTCTTCCTTTGTTTTCATTCTTTTCTTTGTTTCTGTCCTTTCCTTTTTTCTTTCTGTATTTCTTTGTCTTTTATTTCTTTTTCTTTCTTCCTTTTCTTCGGTTCTGTCTTTTTCTATCTATTCCTTTTTCTTTTCTGTATTTCTTTCTTTTCTTTGTTTTCTTTCTGTATTTTGTTGTCTTTTCTTTCTTCCTTCCTTCCTTTATTTCTGTCTTTTCTTCTGTTCTTTCTTTGTTTTGTTTTCATTCTTCTTTGTTTGTCCTTTTCTTTCTTCTTTTCCTTTCTGTATTTCTTTGTCTTTTATTTCCTTCTTCCTTCCTTTATTTCTGTCTTTTCCGCTGTTCTTTTTCTTTTAGTTTTTCTTCGTTTTCATTCTTTTCTTTCTGTCCTTTCCTTTTTTCTTTCTACCTTTGTCTTTTCTGTTCTTTTTCTTTCTGTGTCTTATTTTTCTTTGTCTTTTCATTTTTTAAATTCCTTTGTTTACATCCGTTCCCTTTTTTCCTTTCCGCCTTTTTTTTTCCTTTCTTCCTTTATTGTCTGTTCTTTCATTATTACTTTATTTCTTTCTGTCCGTCTTTTCTTTTTCTTTCTTTCTTACACGGCACTACGACTGAAGCACAGGCTGAAGCCCCGGGCCGGATCGGCTGGATTAACCCTGCCGACGGACTGTTCCGGAGTTCAGACCCGCAAATAACAGACAATGATGATGCACGGTGTGTTTAAGATGATGCCTGACCTGCCGTGTGGGAGGTATCTGTGACGACGGAGAAGATGTGCTGCAGGATGTCGCAGAAGAACGTCTGATAGAAGCTCTGGGCGGCAGCTTCTTCCTGGGCCACATTCTGCAGCATGGTGTAGAGAATCTGCAGACCTGAGACACACAAGCACGGGGAAGATGAAGAGGCGTTTTACTACCGCTACTTTATTAGGGAAAACACCCCGAACCCCGGGCTCCGGACGCTCACCCGTGTCAGCCACGTTCCTCATGGTGTGCTTGAAGGCCCAGATGATGGAGTCCAGGACCAGCTTGAACTGGGCCGGCGGGATGGCCAGGAAGGCAGGGAAACACTGCGAGTTGACAGCCTGAAGCAGGTAGAAGAAGTTTGTTCTGTGCTCGGGGAACTCCTCGAAGTCCTGGAGGGAATAAAACCCAACAGTAAGCTCAGAGGTACAACAACTCCATGGGTGCAGACAGAAGCAGACGCATGTTTGCTCAGAGCTTTCTGACTTTTCATTTCAGAGCAGATCTAGCATTCACACAGACGCAGGGGATGAAAACCCAAAAAGATCTTAACCTTGTTGATCATGTTCAGGGTGCACTCGAAGACGGCGTCGAAAATCTTCGGGATCTCCGCCGTGATGTGCGCGCCCAGCTTGTTCACGATGGTCGCCATGGTGCTCAGCACTTCGGGCTCCCGGGCGGCGGGGACGTTCCGCTGATAGTCGATAAGCACCGCCTCCAGCAGAGGAGGGACGAAGTTCTCCCCAACCTGAATGCACAATGGAATCAACGGAATGAGATCTAACCAAAAAGTCCACTACAGGATTACAGACCTGGGCCGGATTCACGAAAGCCTTCTTAAGAAGAAAAGACTTGAAGGTTCTTAATACAAACACCAAGAGGCTCATAAGATGCTCTTAAGATGCTCTTAAATGCAATTCTCAAAAAAAAACTTCAGTTCTTAAATATTACATTAAGAAAACCTATTATTTTATTAAGAATCTCTTCGTTTTCTCACGTAGACTACGTAGCATTTTAGAGCTTACGATACACTGCGCAGGACGTCAATATCGGCCATTTTTTCCGTTATTAGTTTTATCCTCTCTGGGGACGGCAAAACGGAGGAAATTCAAACCGAGCATTCAAAAAAGAAATAGAGATGAGGGTGGAAGAAACAGCCGGCTTCCCTTATGGAGACTTTAAGGCTGACCGTCACTGTAAAGGCCTTTATCAAAATGTAATCCTCATTTCCAGTAGCTAAACAGGTTAAAGTTTTAAAGTTATTTCTGTATGTTTCTTTTTAAATAATAAATAAACAGTTTAAAGTTTTAAATTTCGATGCTTACCTACAACTCTTACAGCCTAAGACAAGTGTGAGCTTATGGGAAGGTTAAGAAAACATTTAAGAACGTACTGTGTTCAAGAATACCACTCATTCTTAGAACTGTTCTAAACAAGAGTTAAGAAAAAAAAAAATGAAGAATAACAAAGAGTCACTTTTTTTCCTAAGAATGAAGTTCCAGAAACTCTTGTGAATGCGGCAACTGATACCAGCACTGAGCAACCAAACCACAAAGCTCAGGACCCTCCAAACGTGGGGGCGGCTCATTTCTACTCTACATCCTTACAGACTGTCCTTCGTACCATCTGGGGGTCGTTAGAGCGGCTGACCCAGCCAGAGATGAGCTTCAGAGTTTCTCTCTTGACCGTGCGCATGCTCCTGATCAGAGGCTGCTTCGTCACCATCTCACCTACAGAGAAAGGGAGAGGAGAGGGGAAAAACCTCGTCAAATATATCGGAAAAGTGCATTAGAGTAGCACAAAGAAACCGGTTACACAACGGCACAACGCGGCACATGGTCATTGTTAGTTCCTCACAGAGCCTCTATACGCTTGGTTGTCTTTGCTTCGTGTGTCTGGACTGTATCCTGATAGGGTTTCATTCACATGCGTTTCCACTTAACAGTATAAGCAAATCAGGACCACACCCTTCCTGTGTTGTTTACAAATTATTTGCTAAAGATTATTTATTTGCTGCATTAAATATCCTGATTTTCCGTGACCTCTAATTTATTGAACCAGCTCAGGGGGTTAACTTTCAGCAGACGGCTGTTAAACCGCTTTAAGACAGGGATGATCCAGCAATTTTGTGACGTTTTGTGACATGTGTGTTTAAAACATAGTCCACACGTATGTGGACTGTATTATATTGCACAGGCACTGCTGCCTGGTACAGCTTTATTTCTTATAATATAGCTAGATTAATAATTAATAGTGATACACAATATTTCGGCGGCCGATGTATTATTTGCCGATGTGAACTTTTTTCAGGTATCGGCATCGGTCTGATATTAGAATTTTAGCCGATATTATAACCGATATCTATAATACTTACATATAATTACATATGAATATTACTTAGATTTTTCTTTTGGCTGCTAGGGACTGTGGTAGCCTAGCGGGTAAGGTACTGGACTATGGGCCAGAAGGTCTAGGGTTCAAATCCCACCTCTGCCAAGCTGCCAGTGTTGGGTTCTTAAGCAAGGCCCTTAACCCACAATTGCTAATTGGTTGTATCAATTGTAAGTCACTCTGGATAAGGGCATCTGCTAAATGCTGTAACTGGAAAAAGATTTTAAAAAATTCATAAAACAAACAAAAATAAAATAAAATAAATAAATAAATAAAAAAGTAAAATGTAATGCTGTTATTCATTAAGCAAAATCTCTGATGTCATAAAGTCATAAGGTTTCTTACACACTTAACTGTTCTTGTTGCTGCCTGTACCAGTTCAAGACTTAAAACCTAAAAATCGGTTATCGTATTGGCCCAAGAAATTGAATATCGGTGCATCCCTAATAATTAATGCACACAAATACAGGAGATGCATGAATGTGAAATATTTCAGATCAAAAGCCATATTTATTTCCATAGCACTATGTTTTTTTTAAAACAATGGAGCATTGTATCAAAGCAGCTTTACAATTTTCTAATTTCTAGGCCCTTAATGAGCAAGTCTAGGGAGATGATGGCAAGGGAAAACTCCCTAATCGTTACAAGGAAGGATCCCTGGGAGAACCAAGACTCAAAAAAAGGATCAAACAGCCTAGCTCTTATACGTATGAATTAAACTGAGCTACCTAATTAATAAGGTTATAAACTAGAGAGGTGCATTCCCTGAAGAAAACGAGAGTGCGATTGCCACTCTGCAACAGTCGGCCCTGAGCGTACCTCAGGACCCATGGGCATCACGTCACCTCAGATTAAACTCAGCACCACGACTGCCGAATTTCGAGGCCATAGATCGAAATGCCCCCTTGTTTCCTATTCGTTAACACAGGACCCAAATCATACCTTAGAGAGGCACCACCCAAGGGACAGTCATTCACACAGGGTTCGGTGTGCTCACCATTGGTCTGGATGGCGGAGGAGATGTTCTCACTCAGGCACTTGTAGACGTTGAGCATGTCCAGATAGATGCGTCCTAACTGCACCACAAACGGATGACCCACAGCCTTGCACGCCCTGACGTTGGTCTTCAGGATGCTGCCCAGCTGACGCACCGTCTCGGCGTCCTTCAGGATGTCTACGTTCTGACAGAGGGTTACAAGTGCTCAGCCATGTAGTGCATAAAAACTAGTACAGCATTACTCAACCGGAGAACCGTTTGCAAATAAATCAGGCCTCCGATGAAGCTCACGATGAAACAGCAGCTCTACTCGGGCCTCTGAACTCCCACAGGAGACACTGTACTGTGTATGAAGGCCTCCATTTCCCCAGGCTTACCTTCGTGGCCTGCTGGATAATGCTGTCCCACACCTGGTTGGGTAGCAGCATGTACTTCTCGATCAGGTGCTCCTGTACCGCCTGGTCCGTCTGAGCCCCGATCATGTAGCCTACGGCCTCGTAGAACGTATGCACCTGCCGAAAAGCATCCGGTAAGTACCGACAGTGTGGAAGACGATCTGTAGACGTTACACCAGTCCAAAATAAAAAAAATATCAAGGTTCTATATTCAGTACAGGACCAGACCTGATAAGTATTAGCCTTGGTGCTCCAGTACTAAACCAAGAGGGATACAGAACACCACTCTCAACATTTGAGTATTTTAGTTATTACTCTTATTACAGTCGTAAAAAAAAAAAAACCTTAATTAAAAAGGTCTATATTTTACTATAAGATTTTATACATTTTATTCTCCATTATACTCTTACATATAATTTTAAAGAGTATAATAGAGAATAAAATACATAACCTTTTAGAGTAAAATACTGTTTATAATAGATGTATATAAATAAAAGTCAGTACTTTACTGTAAGATTTTATATAGATATATTATTCTCTATTATGCTTTAAAATGTGTGTGTATATACACACACATTTTATTCTCTATTATACTCTTAAAAATGTATGTGCATATATACACATATTTTAAAGTATAATAGAGAATAATATATTAATATAAAATCTTACAGTAAAGAGGGGGCGAGGTACGAACTGACCTGCTGCGGCTGCAGGTCACAGATGATGGTGTTGATGTTGTTGAGGATCTCGTCAATGAAGGGCATGACCTCGCCCACCTGCACCTGCACGAAATGCCTCCTGCACTTCTGAGCGATCTTGATGAACGTGTCACAGGCCATGTCCTGTACGCCGTCGTGCGTCTCTGAAAGAAACAGACACCTTAAATCAGCCCTGGCCGGTCCGACCCCCCACAGAGACCCACGCGCCGGGCCGGCGCCGCTCTCTCACCGTGCATGAACTCGAAGAGCTTGTTGACGACGGTCTTGAGGAACTTCCAGTGGGCGCGCAGGAACCGTGGGTACTGGCCTACGATGTACATGATGTTAGAGGCGATGATGGCCTTGTTGTCCTTCCCCCTCTTCTGCTCACACAGCCCCAGCAGATCCTGCACAGACAGAACGGATTATAAAACCACGACGAAAGGCTTCCCTCGAGGCGTGTCGCCGTGCCAGTGATGTCACCTTGATGACGGTGACCAGGAACCTCTTCTCATCCTCTTCGTGCATGGCTCCGCTTATGGAGCCGATCGCCCAGCACAGCGTGTTCAGGTTCCTCCACGACCACTCCGTCCCGTTCACCTGGTTGTGGAGCTTCTCGGTCATGATCCGCTCCGTATCCACGTAGTCCAGGTGGGTCAGGTACACTGCGTGTGTACAGTCAGAGCTTCATCCTTCTCATCACAGTTTGATAATACATCCCTTGCTTATCACTCATAATAATAATAATAATCTATTCTTTTTTGGAGATGCTGTGTAACAGGTTTTAGCAGGGTTCCTCTCGTACATAGCAATATCACTAAAATAACCAGATTACAAACAGTACGATAGACGTCCTACAAGGCACAAGCTTTACACTTTTTAATATCAAATAAGATCAGATTAAAGCTTTTCCACAGTTCGCCTCTTATTATCTGACAGTAAATGGTAGGTCAGTGTTATTAGGTCCAGTACTCTGGCAGCCCATGCTCACCAAGAGTCTCTCTCATGTTCTTGTACAGGTTGATGGAGTCCGTGTCCTTCATGAACTCCCGTACCACTTCACCCTGGTCGTTCTCCACCACCAGCACCTCCTCCGGTTTAGCCATGCGGCTCACCATCAGCAGACGTACCTGCCGCGCAGGGCAACTACACTTACTATTTACATACACGGCCATATAAATCACAATACACAGTGTGCTGATGTCTCAAAGATTAGAAACACCAGGGTCTAAATATGACAGTGTGTGTGTGTGTGTGTGTGTGTGTGTCCAAACCTCACCTTGGAGAGCACGGGCAGATAGAGGTGTCTGCGCGGCGGCACGTCGAAGTGCTGGCTGCCGGAGAGCAGGGGTGAGGTGGAGTTGCTGAAGGGACTCTCTCGGTACAGCTCCGCCGCCAGGTGGTTCCAGTACTCCAGGCAGATCTTAAAGATCTCCGTCTCCTCCACCTCAGACACCAGGAGCATGTAGTGAAGAGCCTACAGGGAGAGACATAGGTACAGTATATTAAGCAAAGAGAGCTCAGCGTGGGCTTTTAAAATCTTACACAGTAGAACATTTCAAACATCTACCCAAGCTTACCAAACAAACAAATCTGTATTGTTACTAAAATGAGTTTCTTTGCAGTAGGACTTATAATGGCCCTTTCCGTGTTGTTTCCACAACTACACCTCACGAGTACAATCATTTACACAGATGACCATCTGATTGTGTGTGTGTGTGTGTGTTGGAGTGCCAGCTTAACCGTAATGCATGCAGCAAGAGGCTGAAAGAGAACAGCCAGCACTCTGCATGATGTTCCTCCCTTTCTTACGCATTTGCAAGCAACACCAATGCAAATGCGCCTTTGTGAGAGGACAGGCCTTGTGTGTTCCGATTTATCTACGCTGAAGGCCTATTCACACCAAGGCCTACTCAAACCATTAACGTAGTGTTACTTTCACACCAAGTGCGTAATGTTTTTTTGTCTAAACACTGAAAACATCGTCCGCTTTTGCTCTAGTTTGTGTTTTTATGATCATGAACAGATCCGAATGCACTTAGATAAATAATCAAACGCTTCCATCCATCACTGTGAGCTTTATCTCCATCATCCTCCAGCCTTTCAGTTCTACTCCACCAGAGCTTTTCTTTAATATCCATGTTTTTAGAGGCAGCCTGTTGCTCGTCCTATAAGCTCTTGATGAGCTGTTCTGCCCGGCAACCGAGCTCTGATTGGTCAGCCTGATTTTAACAACGCAGAAATTAGAACAGGCTCCGATTAAAAATGTTTCGCAGTGTCACAGTCTGTCAGTTTCAGACTCGGTGTGAAGGACGGCCTTAATATAGGTGGGTTCTTTTTCAAAACTTTTGTTTCTTTTCTTTTTTTCTGTCTTTCCATTTTTTCTTTCTGTATTTCTGTCTTCTATTTCTTCCTTTCTTTTCTCCTGTTCTTTCTTTCTTTGTTTCTTCTTTCTTTCTTTTCTTCTGTTCGTTCTTGGCTTCTTTCCTCTTTTTTCTGTCTTTTCCTTTTTTCTTTGTCTTTTATTTTTCTTTGTCTTTTCTTCTGTTCTATCTTTGTTCCTTTTTTCCCTTTCTGTATTTCTGTCTTCTATTTCATCCTTCTTTCCTTTTCGTCTGTTCTTTGTTTCTTTCTTCTGTCTTTTATTTCTTTAATTCTTTATTCCTGTCTTTTCTTCTGTTCTTTTTGTTTCTTTCCTCTTTTGTCTTTTCCTTTCTGTCTTATTTATTCCTGTCTTTTCTTCTGTTCTTTTTGTTTCTTTCCTCTTTTGTCTTTTCCTTTCTGTCTTATTTATTCCTGTCTTTTCTTCTGTTCTTTCTTTGTTTCTTTCTTTCCTCTTTTGTCTTTTCCTTTTTCCTTTGTGTCTTATTTATTTATTTATTTTCTTCTGTTCTTTCTTTGTTTATTTCTTCTTTTTTCCTGTCTTTTCTTTTTTTTTCTCTTTGTCTTATTTCTTTCTTTCTGACTTTTCTTCTATTCTTTCTTTTTCTTTCTGTATTTCTGTCTTCTATTTCTTCTTTCCTTCCTTCCTGTCTTTTCTTCTGTTCTTTGTTTCTTTCTTCTTTTTTCTGCCTTTTCCTTTTTTCTGTCTCTTTCATTTCTTTAATTCTTCATTCCTGTCTTTTCTTCTGTTCTTTCTTTGTTTCTGTCTTGTCCTTTATTTCTTTTCTCTATTTTTTTTTTCCTTTTCATCGTTTGTCATATCCTCTTTTCTTTCGACAACCGAGCTCTGATTGGTCAGGCTGATTTTAACCCATCCTAACGATGCAGAAATCAGAACAGGCTCCGATTAAACATGTTACGCACCGCCACGGTCCAAGAGTTTTGGACTCTGTGTTCTTTTTCAAAACTCGGCGAGCTTTTTTTTGTCCATAAAAAATTGCCTCGATGTGCACAGGCCTTTAGTCTGTGGTCCGATAACCATATGACTACATAATGAGCGCACAGCTGCAGTGGGGATTAAAGGAGGCGAGTTAATCAGCACCCTCTGCGCCAGTGGATGCCCCCGTACCTCCATGAGCGTTTCCCGCAGGTTGGGTCTCTTCTCGATCAGCTGCCCGTGCTCTTTCAGGAAGGTGCAGAGAAACAGGCTGAGGTTCTGAATGAAGTTCTGCTCGTCGTCCTTCCCGTTGGCGTAGGCCAGGCGGATGTTCGTGTTCAGAGGCAGCATCTGGGAACCCATAAGGCACTCCGTTCATGACCACTTCCATTTACAAAGGTCTCACACATTCAAATCTCTCAGATACGGATCATCACCTGTTTGAGCTGCATCATGGTCAGAGTGAAGAGGCTGACAAACTGCTCCTCGTACTGGTTCACGCTCACGCCGGCGATTTCCGTCAGACACTTCAGAGTCACGTTACGGAACATGGGAACGTTCAAGAACTGAAAAGGAAAGGAGGAGACAATTTAAAACAGCCTCCAAACATCAGCAGCCTGATTCAGTCATGATTAAGGCTGTGCATCGTTCAATGTCAACAGACTCTGTGCTCTTAACTAACTATATATTCCCTTTTCGCTACCAGCTCCAGCCCCACACGCCAAAACGTTCCTCCGCTTCAGCTCCAGCCCCACCGTACGGAGACCACAGAGGGCAGCAACTCTCCCTCCGCCGGTCGAATGGGATGCCATGCCACCGGGACTCAAGGCCCTAAAGCAGTGTTTCTCAATCCTGATCCTGGAGCACCACTGCTCTGCACGTTTCAGTGTTTTCCTTACTCCCAACACACCTGATCCAATCGACAAGCCCATTACTGAAAGGGAGTACAAAAAGTGGGTGTGTTTAAACCGAAAAAGCACTAAAACATGCAGAGCAGTGGGGCTCCAGGACCAGGATTGAGAGACACTGATTCTACTCGATATTTCTCTTCACTTTTGTCTTATATGCTATATTTTATACTCTTCATAATACATTATGTTCTCTAAAAGGTTAGTCTACATATATTTAATTCTTACATATAACATCAAATAGGCCCAAGGATGTCAGGCCATTTTGAGTCCCGGTCCTCCCGGTGTTTCTCCCTTATAATGTTTAGGGTGTTTTTCCTTGTTCAAAGTGGGACTGGCCTTAGATATTAGATCATCTAAAATTGAGACAACGCTCCATTGTAAAAAGCGCTATAGAAATAAAGCAGACTTGACTAATCCTTCTCATTACAATGATAAACGAAGTATTAACCAAACATCAAAACACAACATAATCAAAACATTTTTTTTGATGAGAGCTCAAACCTCCTTATTTGGATTTTACTACAGTACTAAATTCTTAGTGCACATAAGTCTGCTAAAAAGGTTAGTTTATAAGAGCCAGTCGAAAGGGAAACATGAGCTGCATGTTGCCAGGCTTGATGAGAACATGATTGAGATTTACAGGCCTTATCCAGAGCGACTTACAATCTTATAATCCAAGCAATTGTGGATTAAGGGTCTTGCTCAAGGACCCAACAGTGGCAGCTTGGCAGAGGTCGGATTTGAACCCAGGACCTTCTGGTCCATAGTCCAGTACCTTAACTGCTAGGCTACCACAGTCTTTTCCAGCCCTAATGGCCTAACATTCTCAGTTTAACACACACTAATGTGTTGGAGCACCAGCCTGACCATAAATCCAACAGTATTTATGGCACTAAGAGATCGGCCAGCGCTCCACGTCGTCTCCCTCTGGTTCTTACGCGGTTGCAAGCGGTACCAATGCAAGCGCGCCTTTGTGAGAGGGTACAGCATCGTACACGACCTCCTCTAAGTTTCCTTACAAGGTTACCTTATACACCAGGGTGCTGATGAGTTTGGTCTCAAAGATGTAGCCCAGTGGAATCCAGTTCAGGAAGCGCAGGAGGGTCTCCAGAGTGGCGTGGACCAGCGGGGCGTTCTGGGAATTTTCCTGGAAAAGACGCACAGGTAGCAACGTCAGGAACACACAGTACGACCTCATCCCTCTCCCCCTGTGACGGCAGGACGGATTTCCCTCCATTCACTCGCCTCTCGCCCAGCATAAAACGTGACTAATGTCCTGCCGGTAACTAAATTCTATCCTGCTGAGCCGTCATGTTTCAGACCGCCACTAGGTGGAGCTTTGATCCTACTTTAAACATAAGGCCGGATGATGTACAGCCCCAAATGTTATATAAAGGAGGAGACTGGGCACTGGTTGAAATAGGAATGGATCTGCAGCACAGAAGCTCCACCCCCTCATTAGAAAGAACCAATCAGCATATTAGTACATGTGCAGGAGAGAGGGAGGGAAAGTCCCAGCCCCTTCGTAGTGGCCAGAGTAACCTTAAAATCGTATTTTTCTGTGTTATTTGAACCCAACAACTCAAGTATGTGATATAATTTCTCAAGATTATACCAGCGATTCTAAATCTGCATTTTAAACGTTAATTTCTCGTCCAGTTTCGGATACACAGGTCTCTCCCCACTCAAAGAGATGAAGAGAGTCTGCCCTGGAGTGAACAGACTTAATGATTTTGCTGTTACTCGCAGAAACTATACGTGTACGTACATTTGTAAATGTGATTGAACGATCACATGGCTGCTCAGTAAAATTTAAGTCAGCAGCAGGTATGAATGAGGTTGTTTAATAACCTCATTAAGTGGCTGAACTCACCAAAAACAGCCACGAAACAGACGTGGGTGAGATATGAGGTCAGACTGTAGATAAACAACCAAGAATTTTTTTTTTTTTTAGATCTGAGAAGTTCAATGGAGAGCCAGGGGAATTTATGGCCTTCTAGTTGCGACTCCGGATTCCACTACATCCTGATCTGTTATAACGAAAACCATGGAAAAGTTCTACTAACCATCACAAACTGGCAGAGCTGGAAAATCTGGGAGAATTCGTTACACATGCTGCGTGGAAAGAAACGAGATTTTCGGTGAACATAAACATAAAACCTGTAACGTATGGATTCACAAAATTTGGGCACTGCATTACACAAAAAGCCCAAATCAGATGTAGTACCTGTCCTTCAGGTGCTTGGCTTTGACCTGCGTCATCTGCCCGCTGGAGAAATCGAACACCTCCTCGCTGAGCAGCTTCAGGATGATCATGTTGTTCTGGCAGAGGCTCTCGCTCGTCCGGCTCGCTCCCACAATGTCACTGATAAACGTCGGCCAGTGCTTCGGCCACTCCTGCTTCAGGATCTTTTAGAGAGAAAAATCCACCATCACAATGAAGGCACTAAAATACACAGACGCGGATGGAATGCGGTCCCTTAAGCAAGGGGATTTTACGTAAAAACATAAGTAAATACTTTATTATTAATCCTCTAGGCCAGTGTTTCCCAACCTTGTTGAGCCACGGCGCACATTTCCCATTAGAAAAATCACAAGGCACACCACCAAACAAAAATGTCACAAAGTTTATCTAGTCTCAATTTACCGCCCTCTAGTGGAAGAGAATGTAATTGTTCTGCCCGTCACTACACGCCGCTCACTTAGAGTACTGACCAGGTGAAATTGGATAATCTTCCACAACACGCCTGATGATTTCTCGCGGCACAGGGGTTGGGAAACGCTGCACTAGAGTGCAAGAGTTCTGCCTAAAAGCCGTCTCAAACGGCTCAACCCCAGCCAAGTTCCAATAGCCTTTTTAAATATGCGCCCACTGGGTAGGGTATCGTTTGAATTTTATTTTATTTCTTTGTTATTCCAAGTTTGTCAGCATTGGCCTTTGCTGACAAGGCCGATATTGGAAAACGATACAGAAAATGCTTTAACATGCTTAAAGTAAACAGAGAAACATGCTCTTTTAAAAATTTATAAATCCATACAGTACCAGTCAAAAGTTTGGACACACCTTGGACTTGGTTTTTTCTTTATTTTTATTTTCTACATTTAATATTGCAAACAAACTATGAAGGAACATGTACGGAATTATGTAGTAAACAAAAGTGTTAAACGAACTACAATACGTTTTATTCTTCAAATTTTTCAAAGTAGCCAAAGTAGCTTTGATGGCAGCCTTGCACACTTGGGTCATCACCTGGAACGGTTTAAATTAGCATTGTCAAGACTTAACTTGGACTTTCATGCTTTCTTAATGTGTTGGCAACCATCATTTGTTGTGCAGAGCTAAACAGAATCTAAACTCTTTTTAGTTTGCTACATGATTCCATGTGTGTTCCCTCAGTTTGTCTTCAATATTATTCTACAATGTAGAAAACCTAAAAAACAAGGGGAAACACTGGGTGAGAAGGCGTGTCCAAACTTTTGACTGGTACTGTATAACAGCATAAACGTTTGCTTAAGTTCAGCAAGTCTGTGTCTCATTTATTATCGTCAGTTTATCAGCGAATCGAACAGAACTACGTGATGACGGATGATCACATGACACACCGGTCCTGGCAGATAGGCGATTCCTTAATACGGATGCTTTTTTGTACCGATCGCGGCCGTGTATTTGAAGCATAAAATGCGTTAGCAGGAACCGATGACTGGAATCGAAATTCTGTTTAACGGGTACCCGGCTCTTGGAATTTTGGAACCAGTTGTGAAATAGAACCCGGGTTTTGTTTTAGAGCCAGTTCAGCATCTTTGACCATCTGGTGCCATTTCTTAAATGTGTGTACAGAAGAATTTTTCTTGTTTATTAATAATACTGTTATTATTGAACATTTCCCTCATGCTAGTTCCTGTACAGTATTTGGTTCTTGCATTGCTAACATTTTTGCTGTGTGTAACAGTGAAAATGTGACCAATACTTACAGTATTTGTACTAAATCTGGTGAATACTGAGACAGAGAGAGCTCACCTGTACCAGGATCATGTTCAGCTTTGCCAGGTAGACGACCTCTTTCTATAAGAATCAACATAGAAATAATGATAAATCAAACATATTCTCTCTCATATATATATATATATATATATATATATATATATATATATAATATTATATTATATATATATATATATATATATATATATATATATATATATGGACTTGAGTAGTACAGTACAAAGCAAGACCAGAAGGCACTTCACCTCGACCACAGCAGCATCAGAGGACGTCTTGATGATGAGCCCGACGACGTATTTCTTAATTCCTAAGAAAAAGCACAAACACACCACATTTTCATAGTGAAAGACAGAACGGTCATATTCAGTAGGATTACTGATTAGGAACCTGCCCTGAATAAGAGAGCTGTTCATTTACAGCATCTGAATCTCCAATGCACCACACAAACAGAACATCAGCTAACGAACTACACCCTAGTGGTCATCCGATTAATCAGCCAGCCAATTAATGCCATTTTGAGATAACCAGCATCATGCCTGCGCTCAAGAGGCCGATATTCAAACAGCTTGCAGCTCAAAGTATTTACACATTTCAGTCCCCCCAACCCACACACCCACCCACCCCGAAACAAGAGGGTGCCATTGTTAACTGAGATAAACCTTTACTTATTTATAAAAAGACAGACTGCAAACATAGACAGTGCATTTATAGCTTAAACCTTTAAATTCAGCAAGTCTGTGTCTCATCTATTATCAGCTTCAGAAATGATGACATCTGCATTTTGTTAGCGCCACGCATCAGTACAGGAGCCTGAACGGTTCAGACCAATGTCAGATATAGGTCCCATTAGAGAGGCGGAACAGCCTAAAGATACTGGAATTTGGTGAGAAACTCGGATCTGGACTACTTTGCCTGCTGTGTAAACACAGTAAGTTCCTGAGAAGTAGCAAGAAGAGTGAAACGGGTAGGGAAGTGAGTATTACCTTCACACTGAGTGCGCGGGAGAATTTTCCAGCGCGTTTTGATGACGGTCTCCAGAATCTGAAGGGCGTAGTACTGCGGACACACCGGCCCGAGACAGCATTAGAGAAGTGTGACCATAGCAGCGGCTCAGTTATAATAAAACTACATCATAACAGCATAACACATTTACTATAATACCATAGTGATGCCTTTCTACACCAGCAAGCTCATAACTCCTAATGTAAATAGGGTTGGGCATAGAGGGGGCAATGAGACGATATTGTATCGTATCGTGATCTTTTTTGTCGTTCTGATAGACGGTATGCCTGTCGAAGCACATCATGGATATCGTCAGAGCTTAGACACTTGCGTCATTTAGCAGAGGTCCTTCTCCAGAGCGATTCTCAATTGATAGTTTGTGGTAGGGACTGTGGTAGCCTAGCCTAGGTTAAGGTACTAGACTATGGCTCAAAAGGTCCAGGGTTCAAATCCCACCCTTGAGAGACCCAAGACCCTTAACCCACAATTGCTTGGATTATAAGATTGTATCTGGATAAGTCTGCTAAATGCTGTAAATGTAAATGATAGTCTTACAATCCAATCCACCCAAAAGTGGAAGCTTGGCAGAGGTGGGATTTGAACCCCAGACCTTCTGGTCCATAGTCCAGTATCTTAGCCACTAGGCTACCACATTCCCAGTGAACAGTGCATTATAAACAGTGTAATTAGTCCTGTTTAACAGGATAAACACCCCATTTTGAATATAAATCACTTTACTAAGTATGGGATAACATTTCAATAGATGTTTGTAAGAATCTGTGGCTACTGATGCATTTTGTTTGCGATCGTCGTGTAGCGTGGAACGGTCTTTAAATATTGTGATATAATATTTTTACCATTTTGCCCACCCCAGTTGGGTAATGTTTGCATTTAATAATTCTGATTCTGTTTACTGGTTTGAAATGTTGAAGCATTGACTCCAAAACAATGAAAAAAAAAAAGTTTCGCTATAAAGAATATCTTTATTATATTTTTATATTGCTTTTTAATTTTTTTTTTTTTTTAAGTAAGGGTGAGTGATATAGTAAAAATATATCACAATAATTAGACATTTTCACGATACACAATATTTATCTCGATACAAAAAACTATTTAAATATTATCCCATATTTAGTAAAGTCATTTTCATTCAAAATGTGCTGCACTTCGTTCAATTAAACAGGACTAATTACAATCTTTAAAATAAAACGTGCAGCTTTCTGTTCTTTTAGCACTTACAATACCAATATGCTCAGAAAACCATACCATCCATCACCATAATTTATCACAGTACAAATAAGTAACACCATATTGCCCAACTTATTTTTAAACTAAGCATTTTTCTTCCCATTTACACCTTTAAGTAAAAAGCTTAATGTGATTTAATGCACTAAAGCAGTGACTGAGGAACACCAAACTTCTCTCTCCACTGGTCATAAGCAATCTCTACTGCTGAAAAGATGACCTGTGATCAAAAAGGAAAGGAATTATTTTACATTAAGCTTTTTCACTTAGAGGTTTAAATGGGAAGAAAAAAGCTTAGGGTAAAAATGATTTCTTTCCCTTTGGACCACATATTTGTCATTTCAGCAGCACAGATTACTTATTAGCAACAGTAACTGACAGAAGTTTGTTTTCTTAGGTCACCATTTTACCACTTAAAGCTTTTCTTTAGACTATCCCGACTAATGCAGCATAATTCCCAGTGGTGCAATTTTTCTCCAACTGGTACCCTTGTAACCCTCAAAGCGAACCCCTGCCTCTGTCTCGATAAACCTACACTTACTTTGGTCTTCATGTTCTGGGAGAACTCCAAGATGGTGTCCACTCTGGTCCATGCGTCTGGGTGATCCTTCAAGTTGGTCAGGACTTCCTGTGCCAGCCGTTGCTACGACACGCACCAGGAGAACAAATCAGATCGCTCTTGCGTAAACGAAACGCCTAAGCTGAACAGAGTGCGTTCACATGCACTTGAGTAATCAGACCACGGGAAACCTCCGGGTTTATACAATTCTACTTTGCAATCAGCTAATTATCTCAGAAATCTGACTTCAATTTTTAATATTAAATAATCAAATTATTCATCTTCTCGATTATATACTGTTTCAGAGTCTCTATAGCTGTTTCGCTCGCTTTAACTCCAGGGTTGCCAGATCCAGCAATAAATAAATAAATAAAAAAACAATGGAAAGAGGCCAAACACAGCCAAGTCTTTAGAATCTGCAGACCTGGCCACCGGAGGAAGGCTCGTGCACAGGCGCAGACCGAAAACACTGAAATTATTAATTTTCTCGAGTATATACTGCGTTTCAGTGTCTCCACAGCCATTTCCCTCTCTTTAATTCCAGGGTTGCCAGATCTGGCAAGAAAAAACAATGGAAAGAGAGGCCAAACACAGCCAAGTCTTTACATTACGCAGACCTGGCCACCGATGGAAGGCTCACGCACAGACGCAGAACGAAAACACCGATTATAATCAGGCAACTGTTGTACATGCTGCGAGTAATCCGATTACTGGGTTAAATCCAGCTCTCTTTAAGGGATTTCTTACTATGATTTCTAGAGGCTGTATACATGACCACTAGAATAACCAGATAACTGCAGAAATCTGACTATGATCGGATTATTAATTGCATGCAAACGCACTCAGTGTCTCTGTATAACTGTTTTCTGCTTAGAGAGGCACCAAAAGATAAATCCTTAGCCAAAAACTGAAACGTAAGTTTGTTGCTCTTTACTATATGCTAAATACTAACCAAAGTAGCCTAAGGAAGATGTTTTTTTACAATACATGGTCATTATACCGTTGCTAAAACAAGGGAAGATCTAAGATGGCCTAAAACTTTTGCACAGTACTGGAATAACCAGTGATTACAGGCCGAGTCAAGCGTCTCTAAAGGGATTTAATCCCACAGGTGCCACTGCCTCTCTTACCTGGGACCCGACATCATAGTACATGGAGTTGACCACATTATCGAGCAGGTTGATGTCCAGCTTCTGTGAGAAATCCAGCAGCTGTCGAGCTGTATGGTCCGCTAACATTGTCATATCTGCTGGCATAGAGCTGAAAAGGCAAGAAAGACAAAGCACGAGATTTTTAGAACCAAATGACAACAACAAAAACTGTGTAAAAGGAACATATCATGGACATTAACAGTTTCAGCACACGGCATCACTGTTCAGTCAAGGGCTGCCCACAACATTCTGCCACACCAGGCAGAAGAACTACTCAGTGATAGAGCTCTCTGGCGTTCTCTTTGCAACGAGGCCACGTCCCTACAGGACTTGCCAACTGATTGATCGATCTTAATTATATATTCATTATTATTTTTTTCCTAAACATTCACATTACTGAACCTACCCATAGAAGCTGAACAGTATTTTAACCCTCTGGGAACCACATGTTTGGACTAAACTGTTTAAAGACTTGAATTTACATTTAGTCACTTATCCAGAGTGTCCGATACAATCCAAGCAACTCTGGGTTAAAGATCTTATACAAAGACACAATGGCAGTGTTGTGACTTGAACCATGGACCTTATGGTCTGCCCAAGAAGGTCAGGTCCCAGTTTTGAGTCTTGATCCTCTAAAGGCTTCCTTATCATGTTTAGGGAATTCTTTGTCAAAATCACCCTAGGCATGCTCAGTTAGGACTGTGGCATAGGACATTTCACAAACATTATGTGTATTTACAAAATTATGTCAGAAAAAATGCAATTTAAGTCAGCATCAGTGGCCATATATATATTTAGTTAGCCACTGATTGTGCAAGTTCTCCTACTTAGAAAGATGAGAGAGGTCTGTAATTTTCATCACAGGTACACTTCAACCTGCAGAGAGCTGGGAGCAAACTAACAAAGGCTACCATCAGTAACACACTACGCTGAGAGGGACTCAGATCCTGCAGTGCCAGGCGTGCCCCCCTGCTTAAGCCAGTACATGTCCAGGCCAGTCTGAAGTTTGCCAGAGAGCATATGGATGATCCAGAAGAGGATTGGGAGAATATCATGTGGTCAGATGAAACCAAAATAGAACTTTTCGGTAAAAACTAAACTTGTGTTTGGAAGACGAAGAATGATGAGTTGCATCCCAAGAATACCATACCTACTGTGAAGCATGGGGGTGGAAACATCATGCTTTGGGGCTGTTTTTCTGCAGAGGGGACAGGAAGACTGATCCATGTTAAGGGAAGAATGAACGGGGTCATGTATCGTGAGATTTTAAGCCAAAACCTCCTTCCATCAGTGAGAGCATTGAAGATGGAACGTGGCTGGGTCTTCCAGCATGACAATGATCCCAAACACACCGCTCGGGCAACGAAGGAGTGGCTCCGTAAAAAGCATTTCAAGGTCCTGGAGTGGCCTAGCCAGTCTCCAGACCTCAAAACCATAGAAAATGCGTGGAGGGAGTTGAAAGTCCGTGTTGCCCCAAAATATCACTGCTCTAGAGGAGATCTGCATGGAGGAATGGGCAAAAATACCAGCTACAGTGTGTGCCAACCTGGTGAAGACCGACAGGAAACGTTTGACCTCTGTCATTGCTAACAAAGGTTATGTTAGAAAGTATTGAGTTGACCTTTTGTTATTGACCAAATACTTATTTTCCATCATAATTTACAATTAAATTCTTTAAAAATCCTATAACGCGAATTTCTGGATTTTTTTCTCATTTTGTCTCTCATAGCTGAAGTGTACCTATGATGAAATTACAGACCTCTCTCATCTTTCTAAATAGGAGAACTTGCACAATCAGTGGTTGACTAAATACTTTTTTTCAGGACCTTCTTGCTGTGAGCAGACGGTGCTACCCACTGTGCCACCCAGTTACGGAAACAAACAAAAATGGAGCAGCTGTGCAACATCCCACCTCTTAAGTGTAAAGGTTAAGGTAATGGACTGTGGACCAGAAAGTCAAGTTTTGACATCCCATCTCTACCAAGCTGCCACTGTTGGGTCCTTCAGCAAGGATGGAAGAATGTTTTGTGATAGATCTGAGGATATCGTCAGTGCTTAAATAACACTGACCAACTGCATGTTTCATTATAAGAGTGTAAGTACTTCTGTTTAATTAAATAAAGTGCAGTAAAACTTGTATATAATGTGCTCTAAGTATAGGATAATATTTGAATAAGCATTTGAATTTGAAATATCTGTCGCTACTGAAGCATTGTCTGTATCGTGTATCAGGAAAAAGTCTTTAATTATCATGGTATACGTTTACCAGATCGCCCACCCCTACTTGACCATGTGAGGCACCTGTACTTATGGGACGTGTCCAAAACGGTCCCATAACAACCATTCCCTACATTCTACACACCATATACAGCATTGTTATCCTACTTTCCTATCTCTTATACGCTTTGCTCATTACTAATTACACACTCCTTTGCATGGCAGCTTGCACATGATGTGTTAAATAAAAATAAGTAGTAAAATGAATACTTTGCATCAAAAAGGTATCATTCACATAATTGCTGTTGTGTTGTTATAATAAATAAAAAATAATATAATAAATAAATAAAAATAGAAATGCCTTCTGTTGAAGTTTATCATTCGCTCGCATGGTTGCGTAGAACACAGGCAAGCAAAAATTCAACTGACTGTGGGATTAACACGATTCAGCGTTTTAAGTTTGACAGCACACAATGTATAGAAGAACATGTATATAGGTCAATACCATTCTAGATGCATCACCAAATTTAGTTTTGCAAACAAATGATGTTATGTTTGGAGGTTTGCACAACGTTGTTGCAAAAATAAATAAATAAATAAATAATGTATAACACCTGCTTACACAATTACAGACAAGAGTACATTCTCAGTCTGTACACCATACTGATAAGCGTATCGCAGCGGTATATCGCGATACTACTACCGGTATCGAATCGCTCAGACCTTGTGAAAGTTCAGCAACGCATGTGATGATGTAAAGAGGAGCTCAATAACTTACCTGCTTTTTTAAAGACTGCTTCGCGTCGAAATGATGTTTAATAATGGCGCGTTTCCCTCTAGGCTGCAGATTTACTTGGCGATTATAAATTCAGCGTTACCTCCCAACCTCACGGATCCGTTTATCTCATGATGCGTTAGCACGATGCTAACCAAACAAGCCCTGAGAACTGGACGAGGCAGACCGTAGCATTCAATAAGCGAAGCTTCATAAAATTAGTAACCGAGCTCGATTTAACGCTGAAGCGGTGCACGTTAAAGAAGCAGTGCTGCAAAGACGCGCGAGCTAACCGCTGACCCCCAGTTAAGTTAGCCTGAAGTGCTAACCCGCTAATGTCACACTGATGAGCTGAAGTTGCTGCGCTATCTGGCTCGCGGCTTAAACGCTGTGACGGCTCATGAAGACAAAGTAACTCAAGCGTGAATTTATTGCGGGGTCTGTGGAAGAAACGTGGCTGTTTCAAGGCATCGGTCTGAAAACACACTCAAAGCGAGCTCTTCTCTCAGCTTGTTCATCAGACCGGCTGAAACCGGTTCAGACTGGCATATTCCATCTCGGTTTAGTTCACAGCCCGTAGCGCCGCGTAAAATTTGGACCGCGGGCACGCCCCCGGCCGCACACGATTGGCTGATTGTCGGAGCACGAGGCGGGTTCGTGGCAGCCTATTGGCTGGCGCACGTGTCAATCTGGCTGAATAGCCTGGCAAGGCCGGAGCAATTCAAGACCCATGAATGTGAATGTGAGGCAAGCTGGACTGAGTCAGGATGGAAAATTACTGAGACTCTAGCATGTAGAGTAACTAGTGCACGTGTTAGCGCTGTCAGTGGTGCCTCAAAGCAGACAATCCCGCTCAAATAAGGGGTTTTATCTTTTAATACAACAACCACTAATCGTAATAATAAGAGTAATAATGATTTATGTAAGTAATGGTTTGTTTACATTATATCACATGGAGACGTTTACACCTGCTGTAATTCTATATATATATATATTTCGTTAGTAGTAGTAGTACTGAGTTGGGCTTTTGCTCCCTTTTGCTTTCAGAATTATTTTCATATGGACATGATACCCAGGAAAAAATGTACTGTGAATTTTCATAGTAAAACTGTGACTTGCTTAACGGTTTAATGTGAACAGTTTGACCATGAAGTTCACAGTTGTGCTATGAATTTTGGTGGTAATTTGGCCACTTCATGGTTCTACTGTCAAATTTCACAGTACATTTTTTCGTGGGTAGTCAATAAAACTGGTCCATATTGACATGAAAGCATCACACAGTTACTACAGATTTGTCAGCTGCGAATCTCTTGTTCCACCACATCCCACATGTCATCTATTTCAGATCTGGTGACTACTGAGGCCATTTGAGTACCGTGAAGTCATTATCATGTTCAAGAAATCAGTTTGAGACGATTTGAGCTTTAGTGTGTTATCCTGATGGGAGTTGCCATCTGAAGATGGTACACTGTGCTCATAAAGGGATGCACGTGGTCAGCAATAATACTCAGGTAGACTGTGGTGTTTCAACGATGCTCAATTAGTATTAAGTGGTCCAAAGTGTGCCAAGAAAATCCCCCTCACCATTACATCACCAGAAGCCTGAACTCCTGATACAAGACAGGATGGATCCATGCTCTAACCTGGTTTTACTTCAAATTCTGACCCGACCATCCGAATGTCACAGCAGAAATCGGGACACATCCGACCAGGCAACATTTTGTGGTTGCCTGTGCAAAATTGTAGCCTCAGTCGCCTGTTCTTAGCTGACAGGAGGGGCACCCTGTGTGGTCTTCTACTTCTGTAGCCCATCTGCTTCAATGTTTGACTTTTGTTTGTTCAGAGATGCTCTTCTGCATACCTCGGTTGTAACGAGTGGGTATTTGAGTTACTGTTACCTTTCTATCAGTGTAACCCAGTCTGCATTGTCTTCTGACGTCTGGTATCAACAAGGCATTTTAACCCAGAGAACTGCCCTCACTGTTTTTCAGACCATTCTCTGTAAATCCTAGAGATGGCGCTGTGTGTGAAAATCCCAGTAGATCAGCAGCTTCTGTCTAGAACCAACAACCATGTCATGTTCAAAGTCACTTAAATCACCTTCCTTCCCCATTCTGATGCTTAGTTTGAACTTCAGCAGCTCGTCTTCATCATGTCTACATACCTAAATGCCACCACTACCACATCAATGTCACTGGCTTCTCAGAGTGCGATAGAGGAGTTGAGTTGATCTTAATTTGGGGACATGTCTCCCATGTCTTGTATTGTTTCAGTTGTAAGTCGTTTCACCTACAATGGCTATAAATGTAAATGCAAAGAAAATGCTGACTCACTCGGTTAAATCTAAGAGAGATTTATTATAGCAAGATTTAAGATGAGATAAAATAAGATAATCCTTTATTTGTCCCACAATGGGGACATTTACAGCTTACAGCGGCAAAGAGAAAGGAAATCTTGTCTTATAGCAAGATTTGTATTCACAACTGATATTAATACTCTATATCCACAATGACACCAGACATCGTTGAGGTTTTAGTCTAATAAAAGTCTTGTGAAACAAGCCTGCAATGCAAATCCCAACCTTAACCACAAGGGGCGCTAAAGACATATTGAAGAAGTCACTTCAGGTCAATCTTCCTCATCACTCTCTTCTTTTCCTCCTGTCTCTTTCTCGCTGGACGAGGCCTGACTGCTTGGCCTGCTTTTTTCATCTTCAGTCCTCTCTCCATTCCTCGGAGGACTTTCTCCATCATCACTCTCCCCGCTTGTGCTGCCACAATAGCTTTCATCCCCGGTGTCAGCAAAATTCAGATCGTCCTCATATGGTTGATCGTCTAACTCTTTATCAGGGATGTTTTCGTGGTCTTCTTTTTGTCGTTCTTTCTCATCCTGGCTCTCGTCCTCACTGTCCAGTGACTGATCCTCAATATCTGGCTCGTAATCTTCGTAGTCAGCAGGATAGTCGCCAGGCAAAGAGCACTCACCGTCAGCTTCTGCTAGGTCAACGGGATCCACCAGATCATCAGCATCTGGGTCAAGAACTCTTTGGCTGTCTCTGGAAACCCCAAAACAAACACAAATGCTTTTTAGTTGCCACACTGACAGGTTTTTTTGAGTTTCTTTGGGTTAACCATTAATGGCGTGGCGCTCTGACGGACCAGTGACAAATTGCTAGCCCAGCACCATGGAGACCTGGATTCAAGTCCCTTCTGGCTTCCCTTCCTCCATCAAGCAAGCACCAGGACAGGATTTGGGCAGCCTTATGACCCTCAACAGGACAAACTGATTATAAAACAAGAAAATTATTGCCCGATAAACAAGATCCCCGACTGTTTGTGCCCTGTGTTCTGCGGGAAAGGCTCTAGACCCTTACCAGGAAAAAGCAGGGTTCAAACAGGAACCGCAGACTTTTGATAAGCAGAACTACACAGCACTGCATTTGTGTATTTGTAGTCACTTTCCAACAGGGAAACAAATTAAGCTTTTAAACTACAACACAACTTAATTAATAAATCGTCTCCCGATCTGACATCAGTTCAGCACTGCCACATACGAGCGCCATTTCCAAAACCCACCTGTAAAATGGCAGAGCTAGCCTGGCTTTCCATGCTCTCTCACTCTAGAATAACGCAAATACAGATCAGTTCTAAAACCAAGGTGCGAAATTATAGATGCTGACCTGGAGGTGGATGAAGGGCGTCTCTCTGAAGAGCCCGCTAAAGTGGAGGAGGGAGCTTTGCTGTCGACAAAGGCCTCACTGAGACCACACCCACGCAGAGCTGCAGCAAAGTGCCTCTCTGCTGCCCGCTTAGCGTTCATCTGTATCATACACATCATCATCATCATCATCATCATCATCATCATTGTCAGGCAATCTCAATAGGTTAGCGGGATAACGTGCAAGAGAAAGATATAGACAGAAGAACAGATGGATGGGTAGAAAAGACGAGTAGATAGACTGATCGACAGAGAGAGAGGGAGACATGTAGATAATGTACAGACAGACAGACAGACAGATAGACAGACACAGGCAGACAGACAGACTGAGACAGTCAGACGGTTATATTGCATATTTACCTGCCTTTTACTTCTTGCTTTATTTTATTCAACTTTATATTATTATATTTTACCTTAATTACTGTAATAGCTCTTTAAATTAATATCTCATTTCAACCATTTCTTTTTTATTTCCTTTATTAATATTACTATTGTAGTTTAACTCTTATTGTTTATTTCTTTTCGACTGTATGTACATTTTGATTCTCTTGTATCCGAGTTTTGGCAATACAAGTGTTTATATTTGCTATGCCAATAAAGCAACTTTTGAATCTTGAATCATTGAATCTAAATAGACATATAGGTAGAAAGATGCATAGATAGATAGACAAAGACAGACAGATGGACAGAGAGACAGACAGACAGAGACAAGCAGACAGAAAGACAGATAAATAGGCAGATAGATAGAAAGATACATAGACAGATAGACGGACAAAGACAAACAGACAGATGAACAGAGACAGACAGACAGGCAGAGGGACAGATAGACAGATAGATAGATAAAAAGATAGATTGACAGACATAGATTAGTTACATAGGCAGCTAGAAACAGAGGCAGACAGACGGACAGGGAGATAAGATAGACAGATATACATACAGACAGACAGGTAAATAATCTACCTGTGCTACTCGTTCTAATAGTAGAGGTCTGCTTTTCACCCTCTCCTGAATTTCTCTCATCTCATCGCTGTACTCCTTGCGCCTCTGCAGGTCCTGTTTCCTGCTCCCAAACAGATATATATATATATATAACTTTAATGTTAACAATTATATATGGGGCTATACTCAAAACATTCAGGACTCGAGCCCCGGAACAAATGACCTCTGTCATACACTATATAATGAATCTACGTCACTTAAAGACCGAGACGAGATTATTGGAGACGATTCACTGGCACAAATTACCTGAACTCTTTGAGTTTGGATTGGCATGCCTGTGCCAGGGTCACATGTGGGTCGTTGGCCTGAGCACGCCTGGCGATCAGCTTCTGCAGCTTCCTCTCCCTCTGCTTCTGCTTCTTCTTCCATCTCTCCTCCTCTTCCTCAGCCTTCTTCCTCTCTTCCAGTACTTTCCTAGTCAGAGTTCAGAGTTTGGGCTCTCAGGATGGAAAACGGGGTTCCGGAGAGGGATGAAGAGGAGGTGGGCCAGTATGGACGCACAGCAGGGGTTGATGGGGATCCTAGAGCAATCCTAATCTGGAACTTTTCATACAAACTTGTCTAGTTATGACACTACAAACCAATGGACACTACTACAAGGGGTAAGCATGGAGGGGGCAGACAATGCCCTAAAAACACACACTCCATTACGAACACAACTATCCCAGAGTTGGACAGTTCTCAGGTTGGGCGTGTTTACCTAACAGCCTCTTGACGTTTCTTGGCTGCGTCTGTGATCTTGGAAGGCAGGTATTCTAGGCTCCCAGAGAGCGATGAACAGACGGAGGATGATGGCGTTTGAGGGGAAGATGCCACAAACTGCCATCTTGAGGTACGAGGGCTTCTCGACTCGACCTTGTAATACTCTTTACGGGAGGCGGTGTTAGCCGTGGACAGATTAAAGGGTTCACATGCAGTAAGGGGTCGGAATTCCCGCTTGCTTTCCAGCTGCTCCTTGAAGCGCCTGTGGCTGGCGTCAAAATCAGGCATGTGGGAGATGGTCCTAGGCTGGCGGTTGCCTTCATCAGCCACCTGATCCGCTTTCCGATGACGCCGTTCGGCGAGGCGTTTGGCAAGCGCGCTGGGTGGCGTGGAGGCACTGAGCAGCATCTCTGTTGCCCGCATTTGCTTCTTAATCTCGCGGTACAGCTGCTCTTCTTTTTGCCGTTCGCCCAACGCTGCTTCCTTCACCGCATGAGGAACAGGCTTGGCACGGAATGGGCACCTCAAGTGCTTCTCCTGCTCATTTTGCTCCTGCAGCAGTGCCTCTTTTTGCTCCTTCTTGGCTTGCTCTCTCCCTAGAAAGCCGAAGGGTCTCAGCGGGAGCCGCTGCTGTTCCGCGGGCCGTACATGGCGCCGGCGCTCCTCGTCCCGCTCACGCAGCTCCTCATACAGAGGGAGGTGCACGTGTGCGGGGACCGGACTGGCACGGAACTTGCGCTGGCACTCCGTTAGCTCCTCCAGCTGCTTTCGCAGCTCCTCATTCTCCCGCTCGATCTCAGAGCGAGTTCTCATTCCCTTGCGCTTGATTTCGGCTTCCCGCAGGGTCATTTGGAAGGGTTTGGGCACCGTCACTTGTGGCCTCCAGCCACCTTCTTGTGAACACCTTCCTTTCTTAGGCCGTTGAACTTGGCCATTTGGTTTCTTTAGCGTCTGACGGTCATGTTTTTGCTTCTGTGATAATGATTTGTCCACTGTGAAGTCCTTCCACATGTTCCTGATGTGTTCGTGAAGCACTTTCTCAGTGTCATCATTGCCATCAATGGTTTGCTCATTGTCCAGGTCTAAGACAGAGTGAGCCTTATTCAGTTCTTCTCCAGTCAGCAGGTTTGGGCCGTCCCACTGCCTCCTAAAGCCAATCACAAGACAGCACAAAAACAGCACTGCGATTAAAACACTTCCTTCCAGTGTTTCAGGGTCTTTTAATGCTGTATTTTATATACATTCATATACGGTGGTACCTCGGTTCTCGACCACCTCGGAATTTGGTTCTCGACACATTTTGACTAGAAAATGCCAGAGGATATCCCAGGCAGGAATACACTCTGGACCACTCACACAAACTCACCGACAGGCTCCGTCTGAGCTGCTCAGAGGTGCGGTGTCCTTCAGGTGGAGCTTCTTACGGTACATGAGGTCAAGTTCAGCCATGGTTTGAAGGTACGCGCTCTTCAGCCGCTCCAGCTTGTGGTAGTATTCCACATTGGAGAAGCAGAACTCGTGCAGGTCGATCGGCAGAGGGGTGAGGTCTTTGGACTGGCCCTCGTCAGCTCCCGGCTCCGACTCGGAGTCATACTCCTTCTATCAGTAAGTGACCAGATCTTAGATTTTGGAGTCGCATGTTCACAAACAGGTGCAGTCAAACCCCATTATCTGAAGGTACCTCGGTCCTTGAAATGGCTTGGATAAGGAACGTTCAGATATCGGGATCAAGTATCTATTATTCCTTATAGGGGAATCTCTACCTCGTCCTGGAATCTTTATAACCTTCATGTTTTCAGTGATGTAACTCGGTATACTGGATCAGGAGACTTTCAGGCTTCATGTGACCCTGTGCCGAATCATGATACGTTTTTCTGTGTAACTTCATCAGTCCATCAGCCAGTTTAGGGATCACTGTTACAACACTGGGGACAACAATAACCTGTAGAACCAATTAACTGCCCTGCTGATTCCCAAACCTGTAGGAAGGCAGTTGGCTAGCAAATTGCCCCTGTGCCACCTAAACACAAGGTAAGAACTGCAGCTAATGAGAGTTTGTTTCAGAGTGGAACTAGACTATTGAGGCAAAAGGGCAGTGCCATTGGCTCGATGGGTGTAAGATGAGCAAGTGCTCTGGGACTGTAAGCTCATTATCTGCAGTGTAACAGATGGCCTGTGTCCTTCACCTTACTCCTTGATGAATACCATACAATAGACTAAGGTCTGTATGTCATATTCAGATTTTCATTCAAAAAGAGCTGCAAGTAAAGCAAAAGGGATGATATCTGGCTTGCATCATGAAATACCTGTCATGTGAAACACTTTATTTACAATAAACAACATTATGTCACAGAGTCAGTAAGGAAGAACCATGTGACTGTGTCAGTTTTACAACGTTCAGCACAATATATTTC